>VYXB01001845.1:90889-117665 GCA_013397135.1 Pachyramphus minor | reverse complement strand
CAAAAAAAAAAAAAAAAAAGAAAAAAAGAGAAAAGGATCGTGCCATGGTTGCCAATGCCCTGGCACCTCCTAGAGATGTGGGGAGCCCCTGGACCCACAACACGGGCGGGAGGTCTGTTCCTGCCCGGCGCTGCCCAGCTCATGGGCGCACACGCGTGTGTGCACACACGTGTGATGGGGCAGGACACACTCTGCGTGCATCCCTTGGCACTGCTGTAAATACAAGCGTGCCTTTGGTAGCCAAGTCCCCCCTCCTCCTGCCAGTGGGGCCGGGAGAAAAGCAGAGGCGGACTAACAAGGGAGGGACGCTGTATTTTTTTAAGCAACCCAAACATGGCACTGAGCGCTTCCACCAACAACTTCTCAGCCTGCTGTGCTGGCAACCAGCTGCTGGTTCCAGCCTGGCATGGGCTTTGATTTGTTTTTCTCTCCTCTTAAATGCCCTCCTCCCAAATATTTATCCCCTTATTTATTTTTTTTTTTAAGTTTTTTTTCTTCTCTATTTCCCTCTTAGGTTTTGTGTAGGGACAAGGCTTGTCCATATGCTTGATATTAGGAAAAGGTTCTTCACCCAGAGGCTGGTTGGGCCCTGGAACAGGCTCCCCAGGGAAGCAGTCACAGCCTCAAGCCTGTATTGTTCAAGGAGCACTTTGACAACTTTCTCAGACACATGGTGCGATTCCTGGGGTTGGACTCAATTATCCTTGTGAGTCCCTACCAACTTTGGATATTCTGTGATTCCATGATTCTAGAGGGACTTCTTTCCAATTCCACCCACAAATCCAAAGCAGCATGTGTGGAAAGGGCACAAAGGAAGTACTACATGATGTAACAGTGAATGGACCAAGAAGAGGGGAAAAAACCCCATATGAACACACAACATACATATTCTCTTCTCTGAGGAAGAAGGAGAGAGTGAGAGATGCCCTAAAGGCAGACCACACGACCTTGTGCATGCCAGGATGTGCTAACCCCAACTCCCTCCTCAAAGCAGGGAGGAGTCAAGTTTTGTTGGGAGTAGAGAAAGACTGAGGCAAAATGCATGTTTTCCATGGAAAGGACCCGAGAGAGCCAACTTCCATCCAGTGATGTGACTCTTATTAAACCAGAGTTTGAAACAGTGACATATGCATGAGAGAGATAAAGTGGTATCAAATGCACCTTGCCTGGTGCCTGGAGGAAAGAGATTTGGAGAAAAAAAAAAATAATGCTGATGCTGGGCATGGCTTGGGAGGGACATTGGTAGGGAGGAGAGATGTGCTCAGGATTTTGTCATGGAGGCATGAATGGATTAAACTGAAAACCTGGTTAGAGACCCAGGGAGGGGCACTGCCCTGCAAGCAGCCACTGGTGTCCCTGGAGATTTTTATGAGGCTGCTGGGATGGCTTTGTCCACTAAGAAACATCAGGATTGCTTGGAAGCCATGGGAATCAGAGGATGCTGAAACAGATGGGCACTTGCTCCCTGGGGCAAGTTCCTCAGGAGGCCCAGCAAAAGTGCCAAAAAAAGTCTGGTTCTCACTGAACATGCTCTGGCCACCTCAGGGAATAGCAGAGCAGCCACCCCCATAGCAGGGTTGTGGAACCAGAGCGGGAGACAGACAGACAGACAGCATGCTTGGGGTGGTACAGACAAGACAGCAACGTCCTGAGCAGCTGCCTAATATGTATCTTGGTAAAATCTCGCCTGACTGTGGATGAAACAGAAATTGTAGGCTGGAATCATAAACCCATCAGTTGGTCTGACTTTTGCCTCCCTGGCCAGCACGGGTAACACAGGAGAAGAGCAGAGGGCTGGATGACACCTCTCTATCTGCCAGGAGCCACATGGGGAAGCTGGTCCTTCGGCCACTGCCAGCTGCTGCATGGGGAGCAGCTGATGGGCAGGCACTGGAGTAGACTTAAAATAAGCAGATGCCCTGCCATGACTGTACTCATTAAGGGATGTGTGAGTTTGCATATTTAAGCCGAGCATGGGGCCTGTGTCCTTAGCAGCATCTCTGCCAACTGTGTCCCTGCACAGGGTCCACATCAGTTTCTCCAGGCCACCACACCTGGATCTGGCTCGGTTGGATGGAGCAATATCCAGGTCAGACCACCAAATCCCCTCTTCTGAGTTGTGGTTTCACTGCCCCAAGCTCTTTGCATAAGGTCATCATCCAGCATTGGCTGTGATTCCTCCCACTGTCTGCTTCCAAAGTCAGCCAGTGTCCATCTGAATGCTCTCTCTCCCATAAGGTTTATATGTCTGTTTTCTCTCTCTTTGCTATTCCTCAGGCTTAGGGTGGGTTTTTCTGTCCTTCCCTCCAGCCCTTATAAGTGCTGGCAGGATCCCTTATGTGTGTCCATGGCAAAGCAGACCCTGACATCTCAGTTGGAGTCACCTGTAGAGAAGCATCCCTGCCTGCAGGTATCACTGAAGTGACTCCCAGCTAGAGACACTCTCAGATCCTTTGAGTCAAAAGGTGCTATAAATAAAAGATTTTACAGACTAACAAGTTCTCAGTTGCAAACTGGAGTGGGAAAGAATATTTTAGCATCCTCTTTCTAAGCACATTAACTCTTGGCAGACATGATCGTTCAGGTCTTCACAGCTGAAAACTTCACACCTTGTGCAGCATGTTCAGTCCACACACTCCATTTCCAGTTTCATCCACTCTAAAATCCACAGCTAAAATCTATATCCCCCGTAGTGCAGCAAGTACCCAAAAATCGTGCCATTTTGGGGGTTACGACACTAAATATACACCCACGGTCATCTTTTCCCAGGAAAAGCAGCTTTTGCTGCTGTAAGCTCACAATAGATGGTGCCTAAAGATTTTTATCAGCTGGCTTCTGATGCTTCCCTTCCCAGTGTGAGCAAGCACTTTGTATCAATCTGGCTTGCTTTAGTGCAGTGACCCAGCGCCTTGCTCCGCCACTGAAAGTTCAGGTCCCAGCTGCGGGGCTAAACTCTTGCTGACATTGTGCTGATTTCTCCGTCTCGGTCACCCACGCTGCCAGGGAGGGGGAGGGAGATGTCGGATTTTTCCGGGCTGGAAAAGAAAGAAAACAATCGTGCAAAACGCGGAGATGATGTGGGAAAGGAGAAGGGGGAGGAAAGCAAGCCCGATGTGTGCCGTGAGGCTGAGGAAAGGAAATCCTTTGGGCAGCACAGGGTGCTTCGATCACGTTCTTCTTTTTCTTAACCAAGGAGAAAATCTTGGTCAGGAGGCAATTAAATTGTTGTGGGCAAGGAAAAGCTCTCAGGATGCCCCGAAGAACTTGTGTGCGTGCGCAAGTGCACGGAGAGGTGCAAAGGGGGAAGTCGCTATTAGTGACCGGTGAACTACAAAAGGTTGGGTGGTTTGTTTTGGATGAAGATCCTCGCATGCAGATGCTTATCTAAAGCCCTCAGTCTTCAGGGCAGGGCTAGAAATCTCTTAAGAACAGACTTTTCTTGCATGATTTCCAGTATCTCTGAAAGTCATCCTCCATGCCAAAAATACCACAAAAACATCTTTTTTTTCTTCTTCTTCTTCTTTTATGCAGTGTTTTGGCTCTTCTGTCTCTTGTACCAAGCAAAGCCTAAAACCACGAAGACTTTGGCTTGAAGGCTGGACTGTGCTAGTTTAATTTCAAGCCATCCTGATTCTCATGACTACACAGATAGAAGGAAAATAAGAAAAAAACTTCTGTGATTCTATGGGAAAGTTTTCGAGAAGGCTCACTGAAAAACAGCAGAAAAAGAAGCTTGTTTCCCTAAGAGAGAACTACAAGGCTTGAGTTCCCCCATCCTAAACAGACTATTCATCTATAAGCTGGCTATTCTGCTATTAGGTAACATGGAAAATCACAGCATTCCCAGTTCAAATGAGCCTGTTAGCCTTGCATGGTCATTAGTCAGTAAATATTATTGAATCAATAGACAAAATAAACACTTCGAAGAGAGTCTTATTTCCCCACCCAATCTGCAGTAGCCCTGATTTGACAGAGAAGGGTTAAAGAAAACAGTTTGAACATGATCCAGTGCCCTCCAGTTTTCATAAATCCGACTGTAATTGAGGTAAAATAGCCTGGTGCTGTTGGAATGACTGTGGTATGTTTTGCTGGAGTCCTCTGGACAAACAAGGCTGTTGCAGGGCTGGTTTTGATCTCCATCTGGATTTACACCAAGGTATCTCAGTTACTGTTGTTCACTGTGTAAAGGCAGATCGTAATCAGGCTAGTGTGCTTTTAAGGATGTTGCCAGATATCCTGTGCTCCTGAACCATTCACCTCAAGAAGGTTTAAAGCACATACATTCACTTCACATGCAGTGAAGAATTAATGTTTTGCTGTAAAAGACCAGATGATGCTCTTTCTAAGTGATTTCTGGTTGTCTTTTCCCCTGCCTTTCCTATTATTTATTAAACACTCAAGCAATGCAGCTCATCCAAGTGGTTTGGAGACCAAGACTCATGTTTTCAGCTGGTCCAAATCAGGATATCTCAATCCAAGTCAACCAAAACAATGGACAAAGTCAGCGGAAAAGCTGTGACCAAGAGTTTATACCACAGAGACTTCCTGAACAAGGCCACTGCCTTCTAGACAGCACAGTACTTATATTCTAAGTATTTTCTCACTGAAGCTGATGGCACTTCTTGTGGGTGACCAAGACAGGAGCAGAAGGCCCCGTTCATATCCACATCTATGAATGGGGAATAGTTCTATTACCCATCACATGCCGTGCTCTCTGTAAAATCCGTTCACTTTGTCCTGCTAAATGCTGCAGGATGCTGGTACTTTTTTTTCCAAACTTGGCTCTTGTGCAGCTTCTCAGTTTAGATGGGGGGAGGGAGACCTGGGTTTAAATTTTGGCTTGAGAGAAAGCAAAAAATATGGACTCTTTCGAGAGTGTGCTGAGCAGTTAAGAAATCTGGCCCTGAGCTTTTTAGAAGAAGTGACCCAATCGATCTAGTTATTACACCATTCTCTGGCCTGTGACTAACACATGGATTGATATTTACTTGCAGGAAATGTTGGCAAGAGATGGGGGTTCCCATTCACTCGTGCTGTTTACTGCTCCCCTGAGAACACAGGCTGCAGCCACGATGTAGCAGCCGCTTCACAGGTGCACAGTTTACACGCCAAAATGGGTTGTAAATCAGAGCCGAGGAAGAAAGGACTGGAAAAGTGCTTGTTTGTAGAAGAGACCATTGGAAAGCGATGCTGACTGTGTTCATTTTCACAGGTTTCCTCTCCTAAGTCTAAGCTTGCTCACACTGCACCACAGGGATTGGGTCCCAGGTCGGAAATCCAAGGAGCATGCCAATAATTTGCCAGAGATTACACAGGGGGTGAACTTGTCCCTGATCTCTATTATTGGTTCAAAACCAGGAATTCTCATAGCCTTTTGGACAGATGGCTGGTCCTATTACTTCTTATGTTAGATTTCCCATTGAGGCTGAAAGCAAATCCACATTCAAGCTGAAAGTAAACAACCTGCGAATTCAAAAGGCATTAACTCGAACTGCCAAAGCATTTGCTGCATATGCTGCAGATGTCAAACAGACAGTTTCCCACAGCCCTGAGCCTAGACACACAGTTAAGTTAGACAGAAAAGCCTTCTACCCAGCCCAAAAATTCATCCTGTGCAAAACTCACTCTTCTTGCTGGCATTTTAAAGGGCTGGAGACTCAGATGGATTGAATTAATGTAGCTGCTCTGATTTGAATAGAGCTATGCCTATTTATACCAGATGAGGATTTCACCCTTTGGAGGCTACGTGGGAAATGGCTATCCACTACTTATTTAACACCATGGTTTCAGGCAAAAAAAAAACCAAACCAAAAACAAAACCAAAAAAACATAAAATGTTGCGTATTTTAAAGAGTGAAAGAGCACTAAGTTTCTTTCCATTTCTATGATTAATTTTTGAAGGAAGCTGTAAGAGAGCTTCGTCCAAAAGAGTCAGAGTTTGCAGAAAAATGCATATAAATAACACAAAACGCAAACAGCACAAGTTACCCATCTCATTCCTATTCCTGATACCTTCCAAAATGCCAACAAAAAATTGATTAGGAACCCAACCAAGACATTGCTGTGGCATTGCAGGAAATTCATAAAGTGGAAAGGACTGAATAAACCAGTCTATTTCTCCTTCCAGGGCTATATGAAGAGGACAAAAAACCCATGAAACTAAACCATGCAAACGCAAAAAAAATTCCACCCATATGCTTTGAAATGCTCTAAACATTAGCACCATGGTGTGCTCCTTGGCCATAAAGACGTGCAAGATTGTTTTCCTAATATATTTTGGTATAAATTGAACAGAACCACTGAAGTAATATTCTGTAAATCAAGATTCATTCTACTTAAAGCAATGCATCCTCACGGTGTACATTCAGGAGTGACTGCTTGAATTAAGCCTCCAATTTATTCTTTACCATAGGAGGCCCCACTTGCAGAGTGGCTCCTATGTGCCCTCATTTTCCCCAAAGTAAACTGAAGGTCAAATATGACACCAGTAGAAATGAATGGAGATTTTTAAGTTGATAGTACCAGGAAATCAAACTTTACACTGTTTAAGGTGAAGCCACTAGACCGATACAGCTCATCAGAAAAATTCAGCACCTCTTTCCTCCAGCCACCCTTATTTTCACTCTACAATTCAGCATAAGCTGGCAATTAGTAATACTTTGTCTGTTTATAGAGCCTTACATCTGAGGATCTAGGAACACTTTGTAAACACTAATGAATTAAGCTTCTTAACACCCCCTGTGAGACAGATACTGCTATCTCATTTGCACAGCCCAGAGCAGTGCAGGTTTGCCGAGGGTCAGAGCCAGCCAGCACCAGGGCTGGGGAACCACTACAGACCCTGAACCTCACCTTCAGCGCAGTATCACAAGGCATTTCGTGGATGCAGTGATGTGCCTGGCAACTTCAGGAGCTTATAGTTACCTCTTGGAACTGCCAGTGTTGTCCTGATGTCTGGCAGACTGAAAACACAGAGGATTGAATTTCTACCCACAGAGAAAACTTTAGACCCACTCACAGAAACACCATGAATATGCCATCCGTTCTCTCCTGAAGCAACCACTCACACCATGATCCTCTGGCATGGTAAACAGGAGAGAAACTTGGGATTTCATTTGTCTTTATACAGTTTTTAATAACAACACCAACCCTGGACAAAGCAATAGAAAGGTCTGGGAGAATTCTTTTCCTTTGCTTTGCATCTTTAATTGCCCATATCTTTTTCCTATGTAGGGGAAAGGTAAAATATCCAAGCTTGCTTGCCAGTCATGCTGACAAGAGGAACTTAAAGGATTTTTAAAGAAAGCCTGAAGGTTTTATTTCCAACACTATCAGGAATGTTTAGATCCTAGGCAAGCCTTAGAACAAGATAGACATTGGTGAGACAAATTTTTTATGTTCCTCCCCCCGCCAAAGCACAATCTTGTTGATTTAAAAGCAGCTAATGTCTGGTACCTATTTGAAGCATTCTTCCTTGTAGCCCTTCTCCAAATGCATGGCAATCAGACAATTTCCATGATGATTCTTCTATGTAAAAATACACACCTTCCCCTCTTTTCAATTTATTACTGGGCCAGTCAGCTTGTTTATTGTTGAAGATTTTCCCATTTAATAGTGCACTTAGAAAAGCTTAATACAAACATTGACCAATTCGTAGCTGTCACATAAAGAAAAGCCTTAGAAATCATTAATCTAAATAGGAGTCAAGAACAGGAGTCTCTCATTTAGAGATCAGTCAATATGAAACAATGTTATGGAAGCTATTTTAAACAGAACAATTTTTAATTTTTTTTTTTTTAACACCTCTTCTCTTGCACCGATTAAAATTGAGGAGAATAGCAAATAAAATATTTCATTTGGCTTTCAAAATTTTTTCATGACCTTAAATCCCAGGAATGGGAACAGACAGGCATTTGACATATTCAGTGTGTTGATTTGTGAACTACTGGCAGATTGCTGTTTGCCTAAGAATACGTATTTGAAATTCTTTTCTAAAAACTCTTCTTGATCTTTTCCCAGTTCACAGGCTGTTAAATGTCTGCATGACACGGCGGGGTTTGTCTCCTGAACAGAGGGACATTACAATCCCTAGAAGCAGGTTTTCAGCGGGAATATTAAAGGCGCTATTCAGGAATATTCTCCGGTATTTGCAGCTCCACAAACAGTGCTGCGTGCAAACATGTTTGCTGGAATATTTGTCAAGAGCAAACATGACAGGATGGTGGGAGAAAGTGTACAAAGTCTAACCAAGCTTATAAAAACCCAACAGCTAATGAATACTTGTGGAAAATGTCTTATGGCATTTCCTCAGTGACAGATGCTGATTAGGAAAGCCTATAAAGCTTAAACTATTTTGCTGCCTACATCCTCCTGTACTCCAGAACTGAAAGCCACTTCCATAGCTCTCTTTAGCATCCTCTTCAATTACTCTGGTGGATCCAAAGTAGTTTCTAAAAATTTTTGTGTGTCTATCAAATGTGTGAGGTTATGAACAACTGCAAGAGGCCCAGAAAGTCATTTTACATAAGCACCTTGATGTCTAAAAGCTTTTCACTGTCTCAAACAAAAAAACCCCAACCAACAACAGAAAAAAAACAAACCTAAGAAACACCTAAACCAGGTATTGACCAATACTGTGTCGCCACAGTTTTACGTAGTACTATTGGTCTTCCCTTCAATCCCCTTCCTTCAGTGAAAAAACAGCTTTTGGATTGTGTCTCCTCCTGTAAACCACCCAGCACCTACCCAAAAAACCACACCAAACTCGTGGACCTTGTGTCTCAAAGCACACGGCCAGGGAAGGAGGGAGAACTGCAAGGAAAGCCAGTGGACACACTCAGGTCTACATATGCTGGGGGTGCTTGGGGATTGTGAATTGTGGACTCACCTGAGCCAAGACAATACCATGCAGGCATCCATGGCTGAGAAAAATCATCTCTTACTGAAAAAAAACGAGGCACTAAGATCCAATATTTTTAGTTAACAACAGCCGAAGGAAGCATTTGGGACGGACAGCAGTGGGACACACCATGACATTAACATGATCTTGACTATTGAAAGACCTGTCTGGGGAGACATGAGTTGTATTTTGCAAACACTGGGCCAAATTTTGCTCCTAAAGGGAAGCTTTAATACAGAGGGACCACTTTGGACATCCTCTGACACACTACTTGTGATAACACAGGACAGATTGAGTTACAGTCAGGGACAGGCTGAATTTTTTCCTGGGCTGCTCAAAATATTCTAGCAATGTCAAGGCTTACCATAAGCTCTTGTATCTCACCTCTGTGTTTTCCACTCAAGCATGACACTTCCTTTTTCACCTGACTAATACTATGCCCCTCAGTACATTTTCTGAGTGGGAGTTTACTGAAAACGATCTTTGTTCTGCTGTGCATGCAGACAGCTCATGTAGTAACGAGAAAGGGTCATTCCCCTTTCTTTTAAAAAACTGCAAATCCCAATTCACTAAAACCAAGTTTTTATTCTGCTAATTCTGCCTATTAACTGAACACATGTTTCCCTCTCCTGTAAGGTATGGGAAGGTGATGGACCATCCAGAATTCTTCCAGTCTGTCCCCTCTGGTCATGCCTTGCTAGAGATGATACTGTATAATGCATGACTTACCTGCAAAGACATCAGAGGAGTAATGAAATAAGCAGATGCTCCGTCAGCAGGCTTTTAAAACATTGGTATTGCAATCTGAGATGCAGTCAGCCATTACATGCATATGTCCTTTATTTATGGCACTGATAAAGGCTCTATGTCAGGAGCAGTCAGGCTGCCTTTTTACTTTCTGCTTTTCTTCACATCTAAGAAAGTTGCTGTCTGGATATTTTATTCTCATGAAACGTCCAGATTTGTGAGGAAAAGTAAGATTGACCTCCTGACTCTTTTATTAAAAATAGAGGTCTAAAACCCAGACAACTTTATCAAAACAAATCACCAGAAATTCCTGTAGAGAGTCCTCTCCTTCAAACACAGATGATGTCTGAAGTAGGTGGAGTTACCTCTTTCTCTTCATTGGCCAGAAAGGGGGTCCAGGACAACTAGCCTAGTTGTAGGTCAGAACACCACAGATGCTCACACCACCAGAAAGACAGTAGGTTTAAATCAGATATAGAAAAAAAATCTTTACTGTGAGGATGGTGATGCCCTGGCACAGGTTGCCCAGAGAAGCTGTGGCTGCCCCATCCCTGGAAGTGTTCAGGGCCAGGTTGGACAGGGTTTGGAGCAACCTTGTCCAGTGGAAGGTGTCCCTGCCTGTGGGAGAGGGATTGGAACTGGCTGATCTTCAAAGCCCCTTCCAAGCCAGGCCTTTCTATGATTCTAAGATTTGCACATATTCATTCATCTATAAATTCAATTTGTACACTTTTCCATAATCCACATTGTTCTAGGTCATTGCATGACAGTATAAAATACATTTTCCCCTCAACTCCATTCCAACCACCAATGACGGGCAGGAAATCAGAGGGAAAGCTGGCGCAGATCAAAGGGAAGGATGGTGTTAACATTAACAGCCACCATACTAGGAGTATTTTCCATTATAAATAAAATAGCATTGCTCAGCTGTGCGAGGAGTGAAGTTCTGAAGTCACTGAGCTGCGTGGCTGTGACTCAGGGGAGGGTTTCAGTTCACGCTCAACGCTGTGTTTGATTACTGGTACATCACCCAAAGGCTCACAGCAAAACAGATGACGGGACACAGAAAAGCTCTTCTTCCTAACACAGCAAAGAGAGCTGCTGCTTGCTGACTGACAGCTCCCCAGCCAGCTTATGTGCATCTAATTACCCGGCCGCAACCCAAATCAAAATGCCCCGTTGCAGCTGGTGTCTCACTTAATCCATTCATAACATGAGCTAATTAGCATTGATGTTTTTGGGCAAGTTTATTCCAAATGTGGTCAAGTCCCAGGCTCTCAGCTTAGTTNAAAAGAGAAAAAAAAAGGAAAAAACAGGATAAAAAGCTTGCACAGTGGGAGAAGTCATGGAACAGTTCTGTACTTTATGGTATTCTTTGTGAGCAGAGCTGAGAAAAGAGGCCAGTTATCAGAGCTTTGCATTTCCTTTTCAACCTATNTGCTAGGACCCATTGAGGATCCTGCGTTTCTGCCCAGAAGGCATTTTTCTGTCTTGCTGATGGAGAGAGACTTAGGAGTGAGTTCAGGGAAAGATGTTGGGCTTGGCTGAGATGAATACTGGCATGCAGGCAGTGCTGTTAAGCTGTTCTTGCTCCTATACCCTACCTTGGTGCAGGATAGTTTGGAGCAGAATTAAAGTATTCCACAGTTTTCCTTGTGTCTGAATTCAAATGTGAAAAAAAAAAAAAAAACACACAAAAAGGAAGAGAAAAATTAAAAGGAAGAGAAAAATTAAAAGGAAGAGAAAAATGGGGGAAAAAAGGAAAAATAAAAAAGAAAAAGAAAAAAGAAAAAAGTGGAAAAGAAAAAGAAAAAGAGGAAGAGAAAAAGAAAAAGAAAAAGAAAAAGAAAAAGAAAAAGAAAAAGAAAAAGAAAAAGAAAAAGAAAAAGAAAAAGAAAAAGAAAAAGAAAAAGAAAAAGAAAAAGAAAAAGAAAAAGAAAAAGAAAAAGAAAAGAGTAAGTAAAGGAAAAGGAAGAAAAATAAAAAGAGAAGGAAAAGAAAAAGAGAAAAAAAAAGGAAAAAACAGGATAAAAAGCTTGCACAGTGGGAGAAGTCATGGAACAGTTCTGTACTTTATGGTATTCTTTGTGAGCAGAGCTGAGAAAAGAGGCCAGTTATCAGAGCTTTGCATTTCCTTTTCAACCTATGGGATTAGAAGATGAGAGCAGGTGCTAATGGGAATTTTGCCCATGGCAGAAAAATCAGAGCCCTAAATCTTCATCTCTGGAAATCACGAAAACCCTTAGCAACGATCTATAGTGGCTGCACTTGGAAATTGGTGATATAAGGAATAGTCACTTGGCAGAAAACCGACTTTCTGCTCCTTCAGCGCACCACAATTTCAGTTTAATTTGTAACAGGATGCAAGTGTAAATGAACTGACAACAGAGCTATCAGCTATTCTGTTGGTAACGCTTGGAGCAATAGTTTCGATTTGACTAGACACAGCTGTCCACTGCATGAAACGACCTTTAGCCCCATCCTTGGCGAAATTCAATTCTCTCCATGTCTGACTCCGTCCATGGGGACTCGAGTAGCGGAGCTGCCAGAATAATCAGCGCGTTGCTTAATGACAGGCTCTCCAACAAGCAACACGGTTGTGCATTGTCAGAAATGAAGTCCACAGCTCCAGGGAAGGGGCTGGGGTGGGGGGAAAACCCCCCTTGTTATTCAAAAAGAAATAAAACGGTTGTATGGGAGCAAACACAGATGCGTGCGGCCGCCTCGGCTTGACGAGCGTCACCGATGCGCTGGCACCGCCTGCGTGCGTGTAAACGTGGAGTTCTCCTGTGTGTTTGTCAGCAAATATGCATTTTTATTAGATTTCCCCTCTCTTTAAAAAATTTAAAAAAAAAAAGCTGGAATTCTGCTGCTGCTCTGTGTTGTACTACTGCAAGATGTAATTTCTATTTATGTAAGTCTAAACACGCGTACATCCCATATGGTGGTGCTTACATGGCCTTCCAGATGTATGTCATCTAATGTGTATACACATATATATACAGATGTACACACTTTCTGTGTGTTTACTACGTTGGCCACTGCTATAAGGAAGATGTTTGTGCTGCAAGTGTCAAAAAATAGGAATTTCACAACTTTACAGCTATTTGTGTAAACTTATTTCTGCCTGAATAAGTGTTTCTCCAGCAGTGTGAACTAAGCACTCTTTTCACATGTGACAGGAAAGACATGTCACCATGGGATTAACATGTATGTTCCCCAGCCCACATCATGGCTGGACCCACAAGAGTCCAACAACTCCTAAATTTTCAGCTGTTTGATTCATCAGCCTGAATACAATACGTTGTGTCCAAAAGCGGACCCATCCTTTCCTTCATGAGGGACCATCAGAGATATGCACTGCTTTGGTTGGCAAGACTTGCTACAACCACTGCTAGTGGGAAATTGCAGGGGGTGACCCACCAGCTCCACCTGCCCCACAAGCCCCTGAGGATTTCTCTTGTTGCTATTTTTGCTTTGGCAGCACTGTGGGCCCAGGTCTGCGGAAGATTCATTTTCAGTTATTTTTCTGAGCCGCTGCCAAACATTTTCCTGAGAAATACTAGGGAGAAATGGGGAATGTTGATCTTACACAGCTCATAACTCAGCCAGAACGGAGGAGAGTTTCATGGGAGAAGGGAGAGGCATGTCTTCGGCTTCAGGGCTTCTGTCCCTGCCAAAATTCAAAGGTTCTTTTTCAAACAATAGGGATATTACTCCTTGTTTTTAAAAACCCACAAAAAATAAGGGTGTATGAGAACCTTTGATAACGGAAAACATTAGGAATGTAAAAAGGCTGATCTTCATCAACAACAAAACATGATGGGTCTCCAAAACTCTCTGAAATCATATCACAATGGGGTATGTTAAATTACTTAAATACAGGAGTCACTGCCGCTGCCCTGTCACTCTCCCCCTACTCACTGCTTCTGCTATTTGTTCAGGAAAGAGACAATCACAGAATGGCCTGGGTTGGAAGGGACCTTAAAGTTCATCCAGCCACAACCCCCTGCACTGGGCAGGGACACCTTCCGCTATCCCAGGTTGCTCCAAGCCCCATCCAGCCTGGCCTTGGATGCTTCCAGGGATGGGTCAGACACATGGGTCTCTGGGCAACCATGTGGCCAGAGCCTCACCACCCTCACAGCCAAGAATGTCCTCCTGTTACCTAATCTAAACCTACTTTCTGTCAGTTTGAAACCATTCCCCCTTGTCTTGTCATGCCTGGCCCTTGTAAATAGTCTCTCTCCATCTTTCTCACAGGCTTCATTTAGGCACTGGAAGGCTGCAGTTAGGTCACCCTGAAGCCTTCTCTGCTCTAGCCTGAGCAATCCCAATTCTCTCAGGCTTTTCTCATAGGAGAGATGCTCTATCCCTCTAAACAACTTGCTGTTCCTCCTCTGGACTCTCTCCAACAGGTCGATGGCCTTCCTCTGATGAGGACACTAGAGACAGATGCAGTAAATAGACCCTAAATGATTCTCCTCAGGTAAATCCATCCAACACTTTGTGCAGAAATGGCTCCATGCAGTTTGGCCTACTTCTTACTGTGGGCTTTCTCCTCCCCATCCCTGTTTGCTCCTCCCTGGCTCTTTGCTTGATCTCTCCTGTCATCTTCCCTACCACACTGACACTTTTGCACCAGCCCCTTCAGTGGCCCTTAATGGTCAGGTCCTCTCTGGCACTTGCCTTGGGCTAAAGGGTTTGTTCCCTTCCTTGCTGTAATTTATGCCCTTCCTGCTTGTTTTTCCTCCACTTCTCTCACCCTGGTTTTCACAGTTTTTCACCCTTTAAAAGTTTTTAACTTTTGATCACTCCACAAACCTGCAAAAATCTGCACAGACAACACATGTTTTTTTCATTTTCTTCCTTCTCTTCAAATGCCTGAATAATTCAGAAGCCAGCATTATAGGATAGCTGCATAGGAGCTACAGTAGATTTGAATCACCTATTCAGCTAGCTCAGAAGGATATAGCACCTTTCTGGGAACTAGTAAGATGCATCACAAGAGCATGTCACACGACAAAAACCTTGGTGTAGTTTTTCTGTATGCTCGATACAGATGTTATTTCAGTTCTTGAGCATGTACTGCTTTATATTACACATTGTAGAACAAATAGAAAGTTCCTCAGCAATTGAGAAAAACATTTTTTATGGCCCTGAGAATGAGAATATCAAACTGATCCATAGATAAATAAACCTTTCCCAGAAGAGGTAATTGGAACAAGTAATGTAATACCAAAACTGGAAGATATTTACCATCACACCAAAATGTATGGGCACTTCCCAAGTCTGCTGCCAATCTCAGTGGAAAACTCCACGATGTGCAGCTGTACACAGTGCTATGTGTGCATACCAGAAAAACACTACTGACAAAGTAATACGTGTGGGACTCCAGAAACTGGGTTAAGTAGGCAGTAATTGCTGCCTCCATCACTACTGAAGAGGTAGCAGGAAGGAAAAAATAATTCTAATGCTCTAGGTAGATAGATAGATAGATAGATAGATAGATAGATAGATAGATAGATAGATAGATAGATAGATAGATGATAACAGGGAAAGAATGAAACACAATAGTAGTGAGAGCAGAGAAATGATGACATGACATGGGCATCTCTTCTCCTCTCCAACCACCCTCTTCAACACAAGTGATCTCCATCATCTTCCAGCTCCTTAGAAAGTGACACACTCAACAGCTATGGAAATGTTCGAGGCCACAGTGACAGTCCTGCTCCCCTGGGAGAATCAGGGAACAAAGAGGACAAAGCCACTCTACTTCTCAGTTCTTCATGTTCACACCTCCAGTGACTGTCTTTCAGAAATGCCTCTCCCATCCTTGAGAGCTGGAAATGTGCTCTCATTTACTCACAGACAGGGAACTCTGCCAGCAGTCTCACAACCTGCAGATTTTGATTGCATTAAATTGTTCCAAAGCAGGTTTTCCTCTTGAGCCTGGAGTAGAAGGCAATTAATTAAGACCCATTCCCCCCCTCTATCAGATTAAAACAAATGAAATGGGAGCAGTAGGACAACCTTGCCTGGGATAGGGATTCTTGGAGAAGCAGGGCTTTCTCTGTCTGTCTGCATTGGAAGCTGATCCTATTACTTTGTTCAGCTGAGCTTGGATCAGCTCTAAAAGCCCTATGTATTATTCCACAGTCCCACTGCCATTTCCCAAACACAGAAGTCCAAATACAAAACACCACGAAGAAACAGTGTTTTTTTATTTTCTGGTCAACCATTTCCATTGCAGTTAGTGAACACTTAACTGGGAATTGACTGAAAACAGGAGCATGTATGGAAAAGGTCCTCTTTCAACTGTGTCTGACTGCTATGTTAAACAGCCACCACCCCTTTTTCAAGGCCATTCTTCTCCTCACTGATGAGGAGAGGGAGACATGGGATTATAGGACAACCCATTGGGATGCCATATCCTCATGGAAATACCTCTGGCACATGGTGCCTGGCCTGGTGTGAAAGAATCATAACTAAGCAGAAGAGTATTAAGTAATTTCAGAGAAATTAGAGACACATAAATCAATCAACTAAGCAAGAGCACCAAATGTACATTGGATTTAATCTACTCTTTGGACAGGATTAGAAGAAGGAAAAGGCCCAATGCCAACATTTTTTATGGTATTCTCTAATTTCCCATCAGGAAATCAAACCCAAACCCCTCAGATTCACCCAGGTCCCTGGTTCTGCACATATTGAAGACTACAGTGACACTTCAACCCAAGCACATCTCACAGCTTTCAAACACTTCCTGCATTTACCTGGAAGCTTTGCTCAGTTCCCACTGTGGGAATTTAACATGCTTGAACTGGAAATCAGAGGAAATCCTCCACCAGTTTCTCCTATTTGCAGATGCAATGTGCTAAGCTAGGGAACCACATTCAGGGTCAACCCACCAGCTCAAGCAGAGTCTTCACCCTGACAGTGCCAGAACTCTCTTCACTGCCCCTGGTTACAGGACTTTTCCTTGGGGGAAATGGCCAAGGTGATGGAAAGTTGATTTCTTGTTTTCAAGCACTGCATGTAAAAGTGAAAACAACAGAAAAAAGATATCCTCCCTCTAATCGAAAACACGGTACCAGTTAATGGTCTTTGAAGTGAGAGTGTGTGTGTGTCTGTGTGTTTTGTGGGGAAAAGGGGAGAAATGGATCGCTGTAACCAACAACACCCCAAAGGACTATAAATCAAACAGCATACAGCTGTTGGTATCAAATATTACTCCTTTCGCACTACATCAAAAAGCTTTAATTAACCACTAATTTATTCAAGTGGAAAAAAAAAATTCCCTTACACCAAATAATTGTATTATAACTGGGGGACTAGTCTGTGTATTTTCCCCCTCTCTCTAAAGCATGACAGCAGAGGAAATTGAGCCTTTAGAGAACAGCAAAGTAGAAAAATGGATCAAAGATTCAGAGTGCCTGTTGATTGGCTTTTTGAGTCAGCAGAGACCGAATCAGCTCATTTAATGAAAAAAGCCACACTGCGAGGTCTGTTTGCTCTAGGACCTACTTTTAATAAAAAATGCTTACAAAGACAAATGGCACTGGCTGACACCAGGCATGGTGTGGACAGGTGTTGCACAAGCCTCCCCGCACGGCTCTGTCACTTCTGCTCTGTGCCTCTGTTCTGTCATCCATGGAGAGCTCCCATGGCACAGACTGTCGAGCGAGGTTCCAGCCATGTGGGGATTTAGACAGAGCAGCCAAATGTCTGCAGAGAGGCCTTTGGTGACCTCTGAACATGCTTGCTTGGGAGCTACACCACACTTGAACCCCAAATGCAAAAGGCCAGGCTGGCAAAATCAATTCCTTCCTTTCCCTCCTGTTGAGAAACATGGAATCGCAGCATATCCTGAGCCGGAGAGTCCGACTCAAAGCATGTGTTGGAGCAGCCCAGGGCCTGCACACAACAGAAAGTGCTGCCCTTGCACAAGTGAAGAGCCCCTGCACAAGCATCTCTGCACCCCAGAACTGCTGTGGCCACCAAAGAGACGTGGCACAACCTGGGTCCCATCGTCACCTGCTGCCAACATCACTAAGGCAAGAGTTGGAGGGATGTTTCTTTTTTCTTTCTCCCTTTTTTCCCCTCCACAACTTTGTGCTGGTGACGACTAACTAATCTCTGGTGAGGTAAGGTAAGTGCCATTATCCTGCTTTAGTGGCTAATGAAGCTGAAGCAGAGTAAGTAGTTTGCTGGTTGTCTCATCTTTGGGGGCCCATCATGCATGTTTTACTATCCCTCCGAGTGCAGTGAAGTTTCCCATTAATGCTGCCATTGATTACAGTGTACAATCTTTGGGGCAGGGGCTGTGATTTTCTTTCCATCTGCTTAATGAAAAGCACACTGCCTTTTAATTCTTCTGGATTCTGTTGCCTAGGTATTAGGTGGGAGCCCCAGTGGTGGGAGCAGTGAGGGGAGAGACATGTGGACATGCCACATGGTGTGCAAGGACCAGCTGAGGATGATGCAGAAGACTCAGGCTGCAGCTTCAGCACCTTTCTCTCTATTCAACCTCACCTCTGCATCAATGCCTGGGTAGTGCAGGTCCACCACCACGCACAAGATACTCCAAAAACTCCTTAAAAGTGTAAATAAAGTCTGGCCAGGTTATGACACAAATGATTTTTAGTAAGAAAACTGTTAAAAGAAAGCATTGGGCTTGCTGCTGTAAACATCAAACTTAACTACACCATCAACTTGTAAACATTATCCAACCCAGAGGACAATAATAATGGGAACACGGTTAATTGATTTGTTTATGTATAAAATTAAATAATTGGGTACAGCACTCTAATGATATATCACACCATAGGAATGATTTGAAAGGCAGGCAAGATTTATTTTGCCTTTATGACAGCTTTATCCTGTTAGACATCAAAAATAAAAAATAATGTTCAATAAAATCACTATAATTCATAAAAAAGCACTCCAAAAAGCTTAAAAAGAGCTTAAAAACTGATCAGCTTAAATCTTTTTGATATATTTCAAACGTTCAGGTATATGCTAAAATATGTTTTCTGGACAGATTTCAGAGGTAATTTTCACAAGTGATACTTTTCAAGCTTTTAAATCAAAATCTAAAGCTTTTACACATATAAAGGTCTGAAAAAGATCTCTATATAGATTACCCTTAAAGATCCCTATATAGGTTACCCTTTGGTTAGTTTAATTTGGTAATTCTCAGCCCTAAATATCAAGCCAATGAACAGGATATCTTTATACACCAAATGGAGTATCGTGGTCCTCATCAACCTCTGGTAAGTAATTACACCATTAAAGACTACCCAGGAATGCATTAGATAGGTTTCCCAGGCACCAAGAACAGGTTCCAGTGTTCCTAATGACCTGCACTGGTTGTATAAGAGAAAGGAAAACCAGAGAATTCATGGCTGCAGAGAGTGGACTGATTGTTGATCTGATTGCAAAGATACCCACCTAGGCTCAGGTTCTGCCTCTGCTAGACTACAAAGATGAAAACTGCTTTATCTTTTGAATCCTCACTTATAGAAAGAGATATTTGTCTCTTTGTGAAAATCAGTGGGTTGTGATGCTCAGGTTCCTTTGGGCATTGCACATTATGAAACAAAAAAATAATTGTAATTTTCCAAGAACAATCATCCTACTTGCTCCCATCAATGATCAGCTTAAGACCAGCACATGAAATCTGACAACTCTGTTCTTGGCTAAAGTATCTTTTATTGTTGGCCATAAACTGTCTACCTCCATATAAATCTAGGTCCAGAATGTAAAAATACATAGTAAACGGCTCCTTGAAATTAAGTAAAAATTACAGCACATAACAGAAAGACCCAAGCTAAAGGAAAACCTGCTGGCACATGGAAGCCTTTTTTATCACTGTTGTGGAAAATCAATGCTAAATCCATGTTGCCCCAAAACTGGAGAATCCCTTTCTCCCTCTGAGTGATTCATCTAGGATGAGCAGAACTTTACCTCACCCCGTGTCCAGGAGGAGATGCAGAGAGGAAAGGGTATCATGGGTGCTTCAAGCTGGGGGCACTTTAAGCACAGCAACATCCTTCGTTCCTCAAGGGCCCTTTTGTATTTTGCACACTCCTTCTGTTTCCTGTTTTACCTCCTTCCTTCCCATTCTTACCCCCTAAACAATAAAAGCTCAATGGGAATGCAAATGCAGCTCTCCATTTAAAATCCTAGCCGAGAAGGCAGTGTGTCACCCATATTTATGAGCTCTAAATGGCTTTTATCAAAGTGAGGTCGCACTAAATCACCCCCAAGCTGTCATAAATACAAATGACTCGACATAGTCTGCAACAAGCCTTCGGGGGAAAATTATATGATCTGCTGTTGCAGTTATGCTATATCACACAGCGAGCTCATATATTTCCACTGGCAAGGTAACCTGATCCTTCAAAGGACACTAATAGGTGAAAGGGGGACGAGAGGAATAGTGAATCAAGCGGTGCGTGCCCGTGCGTGTGCACACACGTCCCTGCACACACCTCCCAGCTCAACTCCCGAAGGGAAGAGGAGCTTCTTGTGGCTTGGAGTACGAGGTTTCCTTGGCTGCCTTAATGGAGAAGGGAAGCTGCCAGCCAAGAGAGAAAGATCCAGTGGCTCACCAGGGTATTTCCCATTTTAAAAATTCATGTGAAGGCATGAAAATTATTAAGATATGAACCAGAGCTATCCAGGCTCCAAGGACTGGACCACTTCCAAGTGAGTTAAAGGAGCCATTCCTCAATCTCAGCTGGCGAAGCCCAGGATTACAGCAAAGTCTACCACAGGACAAAAAGGAAATACTTATAAAGGAGGCATGAAATGGGAAGTGGAAAAAACTAGTATGGGCTCCTGAGATAACAGGCATTAATTATTTTCTTTTCATTAACCTCTCATTATATATTAAGTGCTCTTTCTGGATGTGCAAACATAGAAACACACATATACAGAGAAGGAGGAATTCTGATCAGATGCCTCCTAATCCATACACAGTGGCAGCAATTTGGGGAGCCTCTAGAGATGGAGTTTGGGAAGGGCAGTTGAGCACCATCCCCACTCAGCTCTTTGCGAGTAGCCTGGCATGATTTGATGTGACAGTGCAGAGGTTCACATTCAACAGCTTTTCCTGTGGTCATGCTGGGCTGTTGCATCAGGTTACATATAAAATAAGTCAACTCCAATGAGCGTTAGTTCATATTTTCATATCTGGGATGAAGACAGTGCCTCTGTCTGCTTGACAAAGGGTTACAGTGATAAGTCAGTTTGAGTTTGCTATCTCTAAAGTAATAGAGGCAATATGCCAATTTTCAGCAATCCAGGTCAGATGCAAGCATTTATAATGGTACCCTTCTCAGAGAATGAGGTCTCTAGCATTAAATTACATATTTTAATTAAAAGCTGAACTTACTGAGCTTAGGCTACTAAACCTGATTTTCAGCTGTCATGAGCCTTGTGGGAAGCCAGTGGGCAGCAGTGCCATTTTCCATTGTTGAACTTTTCCGAAATGCTCTGCTCAGGGAACCTCCTCACTTTGGAGATGAAAAGACAGCCTGGTGAAGTGCACGTTTGAGTGATTTATCATGGAAGAGGACGATAAGGGCAAAGGCATCAGAAATCCTGTTTTGAACTCCTCCTGCTGTGATGCATCATACTGCTTTCTCTGGGTGGGGGGAAGTGTTAGGAGACAGGCAGACTTGCCTGTAGCTGGGGGATGAGGGTTATTACCTCTGCCCTGCCTGCTGGAAAGCCCACACTGCTGGATGGGAAATGCTCAAGGAATACACGAGATCAACACACTGCCTGGACCAGCTCCTTGCACTTCAAGAACTTCACCATCTTCCACAGCTGGTCTCTTGGCACTGCTTGGCTTCACGGGTAGGGGAGCAGAGGAGACACAAGGTGTTGCTGTGAATCAGTGAGGTGGTGGCAGGCTGACCTGTGCCAGTGGGTCAGGCAACAAGACTCGCCATCCAAGTGGCGACACCTGGAATCCGGCCAGCCGGCTGCCCGACGTGATTAAAGGCAAAATATGAAATGCTTCAGGAGAGGGAGAAATAGGATCACAGGTCTGGGTTGCATAATCTCATGCATTTGTGTAACTGGCCTGAAGAGAGCGTGTGAGCCGACCAGATGTTTTTCATTTCAGTGCAACAGCACCGCGGAGCAAATCAGAGAACAACGAGCGCCAAACACAACGCGACTTTGCCAGCGCTGTTGTAATCAGAGCTCAAGAAAAGGCACTGTCAACCCCAATCTCTGGGCTGGCAGGTCAATCTCCTGGCTGGGTAAAGGCAACAGACCATTCTCTACACCAAGTACCTATATCTAAGACAAGTATCAGTAGTAGCTCGTAAACATGGGTTGGGGGGTCAGTCCTTGAGCCAAACATCATCAGAAAAAGAGACAGCAGGATGTGAATATGGTTTGATCCATTCTGTGAGTGATGCTTAATGTAATATCTATTTATTTGGACAGAGCTGGATACTGACTTAGTGAGATAAAACCATCCCATATGAAAACATGGGGCAAAAATGGATATCCACTCTCATTTATGATTATGGCATCATTCTGGTTTGGAAACACTCAGCTCTGCTCAAAGACCAATATTCAAGGACTGCACAAAGAAGGTACATTGGGTCAATGCTCTGCATTTTCCATGTTAGGGGCCATGGATTGGTATACATAAATCTGTTATTAAAAACCTTAAAGCAGATGTAATCTGAATCTACACTTACATGCGTGCCTTATACAAACCTCTTCCACAATATACTTGGTGGATTCATTCAGTGATCACCAAAATGCCTTGGCACCAGATAAACACAGTACCACAAAGTAATAAAACACACTGTGCAACCTCCCAGAGCCTTGGGACACCAGTTGGTCATCTTGTCTTAAACTTACATAGACAAGGGATAGTTACAATGCAGAAGTTGTACTGCTTTCACTACATGGAAAGAGTTATATTGAGGTAAAAATGCTTCTAGAGTGCAGTTATGTAGGAACAAGGAAAAAAATTATCTCTAAAGGCATCCTAAGTCTCAGAACTGTGTGTAATCTAGATATCATATGACATACTATTGTTATATGACACTGATTAAACATAGGGTGTTGCCCTGGCACAAAATCTGGTTTATGCAGACCAGTCCTTCAAGAGTTACCTGTGAAATAAACTACAGTACATGTCCTAGGTGCATTAAAACTTTGAAGACTGGTGGCTAATGTAAGTGATTTGTTTTAAACCTAAGTTGACTTTTCTGAATGCTCTTCTTTATTTTCCCATTTATTTTTAACCGTAATATTGAAGTGAATACAAAGCCAAGTTTGCAAGCCTGGAGGCTGAAATCCTCTCCCAGGTTGCAGCAGGTGGTACAGCACAGCTGTGCAAGCCACAGGGTGCTTCCCTACTTTCAACTTAGGCAGCTCCAACATCAAGGGAACCAGCTTTTTCTCACTCCATTCGAAAGAGAAATAAATCCAAATTTTAAAATCATGCTCACTGGGAGCATGACAGGAGCAGGAACAACTGTTCTGAGTCCCATCTCTGCACAGAGTAACAAGTACAACAACAAAGAATGCTCAGTCATTTACTTTGATACAAGTAATAGAGTCCTGGAATGGCTGAGGTTGGAAGGACTTTAAACTCAGCTCTTTCCAACATCCTGCCATGGGCAGGGACACCTTCCCCTAGACCAGGTCGTTCAGTTGCTGACATCCCTGACTGTGCAAATCAGTTCTTCACGTTCTGATGCAGATTGTCCCTCACCAATCTGCTTTTACCACCAAAAGTAATAAAACCTGTAAAATCTGACTGAAAAGCTTTCATAAACTTTATGGAAGTGAAGCCAATACTCCTAAAAGCTCCCCAGTGATGGTGTGAGAAAAAGGACTGATTTGCCTTAGAGGAAAGTACAAGTTGGAAACCTCTTAAGTCTCAGCTTTTGTGCAAAGGCTTCACTTCAGTGTTTTATTTATTTCTTTGACTCACACTTCTCCCAGGTTTTCCAGTCCAGCCCTTGGACAACATTAGCTTTAAGTGTCGTTGTTTCTTGGGAGCAGAAAAAGCTAAAACTTTCCTGGTTTACAACATTTAACTTAGCCCATGTTTTTTGACCTTTTTAAATATTGTCCATCCACATCTGGCAAGTGTCTGGCTTGTCTGGATCCCAAAAATTCCCAATTGCACCACAGCTGGGGACTGTTTTTAAGTTCTGATATTGTATTTTACAGGTCACCAGCATTTCAGTTGTGCAAAACATGGACTAATTTGACTGCCAATTGGACCTTTTGTTAGCAAGCAAGGGTTGCTACACTGAAGATAAATGAAACAACTGAACTACTACACCTGTGCAAGCTTCAACATAAGCTAAGCACAGTTAAATATAAGCATTGCCTTCCACTGCTTCTTTGTAAGCCACTTCATCCCAATACAAAATGATTGTAATGATTATTCCAGATGTAACCCCTGTTTGTTCATGTGTCCTTTTCATGCTTAGCTCCTTTAGGCCAACAACTAAACAAGGAAAGAATTATAGCAATGCTTATTCTATGTAAATGATCAAAATGTTATGTTTTAAACTGTGCTGGGGGTACCTCTCTGTTTATTTCTTTCTTGAGGGGGTAAAAAAGATACTTTTTATTTCCACCTGACCAATTTAACTACAGTTTGTAGCAGCAGAAATATTTTGAGTTACAGCAAGGGGGTGTCAATGACAAGAACTATAACAAATGGATGAAGCCTACTTTTGAGTTTTCTACTTGCTGAAATATCAGGAGAAAATTTTTACCTTAAACAACCTTTTTGGGATCTGGTCAAAAGCAGCTTCCAGGTAGTCTGGATTTTCAGTGAGATAATTAGTTCATTCATTTACCAAATACTCATAATTTTAGAAATCTGTGTATTGAAGTGGCAGAAGTGAATGTCACTGTTACTGTGTGATAGTGGTGGGATGATAGACTTCTGGGACCCTGAGTAACTTGACCTAATAGGTGGCATTTCTGCTCACAGTGGGGAGGTTGGAACAAGACGATCTTTAATGTCCTTTCCAACCCAAACCATTATGTGATTCTGTCATTCTGTACTGAAAAATCAACATAACCCCAAGTGAGTTGCCCAGGCGAGTTCAGTCAGTCTACAGCTTCCTCACAAGAGGAAGAGAAAGGGCAGGCACTGATCTCTTCTCTCTGGTGACCAGTGACAGGACCCAGGGGAATGGCCTGAACCTGCGTTAGGGCAGGTGTGGGTTGAATATTAGGAAAAAGTTCTTCACTCAGAGGGTGATCTGACCCTGAAAGAGGTTCCCCAGGGAAGTGGTCACAGCACCAAGCCTGACAGAGTTCAATAAGCATTTGGACAATGCTCTCAGACACGTGGGTGTGATTCTTGGGGTCATCCTGTGCCGAAAAATCAACATAACCCCAAGTGAGTTGCCCAGGCGAGTTCAGTCAGTCTACAGCTTCCTCACAAGAGGAAGAGAAAGGGCAGGCACTGATCTCTTCTCTCTGGTGACCAGTGACAGGACCCAGGGGAATGGCCTGAACCTGCGTTAGGGCAGGTGTGGGTTGAATATTAGGAAAAAGTTCTTCACTCAGAGGGTGATCTGACCCTGAAAGAGGTTCCCCAGGGAAGTGGTCACAGCACCAAGCCTGACAGAGTTCAATAAGCATTTGGACAATGCTCTCAGACACGTGGGTGTGATTCTTGGGGTCATCCTGTGCCGGGCAAGGAGTTGGACTTTGATGATCGTTGTGGGTCCCTTTCAACTTAGGACACTGTACAGTTTTATGATTCTATGAACTCTTCATGTTGAGAGGTCTCATCTGCTGTTGTATAATTATGTGTTATGATGGCAAAGTGATCTGGCTCAAATATGAAATCTTTTCTCATATGAATAGCAAGTTTTTCAGCAACAGCAGAAAAAACAGCTTTATGGGTGCAGGTTCTGAGCTGACACGGGCTTTACCTCTCAGTTATTTATTTGGCCCTAACAATGAAAGCTCTAGATAAGATCTGGTCACGCTAGATGTGTACAATAGGGAACCCTTAAAGTTGAAAAAGAATTCAGAAACTTATAAAATTAACTCAAGAAAATAGTGGCACAACCAAAACAAAATTCAACCACAGCAGGACTGCAAGAAGCTGCTTCCATGAGCACAAGGTTGTGATTCTCTTTCAGGTGGGATTCATGAAACCAGGCTCATAACCAGAGCCATTGACAGGAAACACATTCACAGAAATACTTAATAACTGTCTGCCTGGGGTACACAAGATGCCACAAGGACTTTTCAGCAAATTCAGAGTAATTCTCAGATTCACAGTTCTTAAGGCCAGCAGAGACCTGAAAGGATGGACAGACCAATTTTTTTTGGCTGAATTAGTTATGAGGAAGGAGTTACTGCTGCTGCAATCCATGTCCAGCTGGCTCTTCTGAACAGGGATTTCTGCCAGCCCAGTTTTGCTGGCTGCCTTGCCATCTGAGTGGGTCCTAACCCACATCTGCTCTCCAACAAGGCTAGAGATCTTTTGGATGAAGAGCTAAACTGAGAGAGCCAAGGGAGTGATCTCCTGAAACCACAGGGACAGAGAATGCATGGGAACAAGTTGCCCAGAGCATGAACTGCACATCCCAGGTCTGCTACAGAGAATGATTTATCTGACCTCTCATCTGGGTTATCCAAGCTGACCACTCAGTTTGGCCATCTACGCCTTGAATCACATTCTGAAATTGTCTGGCTCAGTGTATCTTTCAGAAGGTCACACAACCCTGGCTGGAGATATCAGGAGGTGGAGAAAGCCTGCTATGAGTTTTGCTCAAACAATCATATTGCCCTCACCCCTCAAAACGTGTTTACCAGCCCTGGTGCAGCCTGGCTGGTTATAACTTCTGTTCACTCAGTCACCTGTCAATTCCAGGCAATACAGAAGAAGATTCAAGAGACAGCAAGCTGCTTCTCCCTGTACAAGAGAGAGGTCTCACTGCTGTATGTGGTGTCCTGGAAGAAATGAATGTTTGAAACATCCAGCAGGAGCAAGAAGGAAAAAAAAAAAGACACACACACACACACAAACAGGCACGCTGTCATTGCAGTCTTCTCCCACAGACCTCCTTTGTCCCCATGGCTGCCGTCACCCCCCATAGC
>VYXB01001845.1:73918-86228 GCA_013397135.1 Pachyramphus minor | reverse complement strand
ACTGTGTAATTGGCCATTGGTATGTGGCAGCAGGGCTATGAAGCAAAGCGAAGAAAAGATAGTAATGGGTTGGAGGGTTTTGCATAAAGAGAACATGACAGGGCAGAAAGGAGTCTATAACAAAAGTAGAAGGCGGAAAATCTTATTAATAATTAGTATCATGGAATCATCTGTAGGGCTTGTCCTGGTGTGCCAATAAATCAGACTCTCAGCCCCATGAACCTCATGCCTTTGGCTTCTGGTTGTACCCATGTTATGGAAAACACTAAAATGGATATGAGTATCTTTAGCTATATGTGCATTCACATATGTATCTCTATATAATTTATAATCATATCTGTATCTACACCTATACATATACCCATCTATCTCCATGTCTGTCTCTGTTTCAATGTCTAACTCTGTCTATATCTTTATCTCCAGCTCCTTCTCTATCTCCATATCTACCTCTGTTTCTATCTTTATCTGTACCTCTTTTAGGACCATCATTTTTATTTAAGAGTTCACAGAGCAGAAACAGAGAATGGCTGCCTGAAGGACAGCACAGAAATTTAGAGGAGAAAAACACGTAACAAAAAGAAACAAATGAAAAATCACACATGGCTGCATTGTCCTCTTCAAAACCAGCTTTTAAATAATTGTTATGACCAAAGTTTGTCTGTATCCCACTGGCCCTGGGTTCAGTGAAAGCTCCTGATTTTCCCTATGTATGAATTTAACCTGAAGGGCAACATTATCATTTGACCCGTGAGAGTGTAAGCCCCAAAGATCATCAATTGCCTTAAATTGGTGGCCCAGTCACTCATTTAATGCCTCCACGTCAGCTTGAAATAAGACTTACAGTTTGTTAGGTCAAAGTGAAAAGGGGAGGATGGGAGGGGGAAAAAAAAAAAAAAAAAGGACAGACTGATTGCCACAGCAATAAAATAAAATAAAGTATAAAAAAAAGAGGAAACACTCCTCAGTGAAAGCATTGTCAAAAAAATATATATGGGGAGGAGCAATTTTACAACCTCCTGTAACCCAGTGGTCCTGAGGTATTGCCTTTCACTGTCTACCCAGGAACAGGCCTCTGAGAGGTTGTAAAAACACCATCTATTATTCCAGAGACTGAGGCTTCGTCTGGAGGGGCTGTCTTGTACCAAGAGGCTTTGCTCTCCCACCCACGTGCAGACCCCCAGAACAAAATTACAGATGGGCCTCCCTCCAGCTCCTGTCCTGGGGTCCCTGCAGGGCCCTCCAGCCCTTCAGGGTGCTGGCAGGATGCTCTGTGGATCCAGCTGCAGAGCCCTCGCTTCTGCCTGCATCTCTGTGCTGCAGGCAGGGATGGAGGCAACTGATGCATTTAGATGTGAAGTGTGCCCAGGCTCTCACTCACCCCCTTGCTGAGCCCATTGTGGTTTTCATACTTGTTTGTCCTTGTCCCATGTCTCTGGTTGGTCTTTGGTCACTGGTTTTGTCCCTTTTTCTTAATGGTCTACAGTGAAATTCCCAAGTTTATCTTTAATTATTTTTTCCTTTCTTCCTCCAATTCCAGTGATTTGGTTTCTGAGTTTCTTCTTTTTTCCTGTGTTTTGTTTGTTTGGTTGGTTTGGTTTTCTCTTTTATGTCTTTCTTTGGTTGGTTGGTTGGTTGGTTTGTTTGTAGTTTTATTTGGTTTTTTGTTTGCTTGGGTTTCCCCCTTTTTCTCTATTTTTTCTTTCCTGAACCACCTGGCAGACAGGTAGAGCAAGGGAAATTTGCTTACACAGTGCATGTTAAGAAATCCTGGTTTCAAGCTGGTTATATAGACAAAATAAGCAAAATATAGATAAAATAGTTACATAGATATAAAGAAATTGTTCAGTTATACAGACAAAATAATCAAAAAGCAGCAAGGCCACCAGCTCTGGAAATCAAATCAAACCACATACATCCCCAAAGAGACAAAATGATAAAAGCATGTTCACTGAGAAAGTTTTTTCTCTCCAAGAACCCAGAGATGGTGGACTACAAGTTCCTCCAGAAATCTGACCAGAACAAGTTTGCAATTGACACCCCTGTTTGCTTCCTCTCTCTAGGGCTGTGGTCCTTCTCCCCCTCCTTATCACTAGAAGATACTATCAAACAGTTTGGACAGTCACAAAGTTCACATTTCAGGCATTTGTTTGTTTGTTTGTTTATTCAACACCACGCTCATGACTGAATGAGGACTGGGCTCTGGGTCAGGGCCAAAACAGGACGTGTGGTCTCACCTGCACTCCCAGTGTCCCGTGTCTGGGTCACATTTCAGGTTCATCTTTAGATTTATTTTTACCCCTAATTTTCAAGTCCACAGGCCAAGGCATGTGCATATCCATCATACCCTCCACACTGCTCAGTGTCTCCATTTTAATGTGTTTGCTTCCAACATGAGACACAATCCTAAACAGTCTCCTGGAAGAAGCAAAGCTTAACTACCATGACTGGCACCTGCTTGGTTCCACTTCTCGTTTTTCTTTCCAAAAATGTGCAGCCAGGGGTGGACAAAGGCCCTGTCTCTTCTCAATTCAGCTGTGAGCTGATACCTGGAGGGTATTTTTAAGTATTACTATAAAACCCTCAAGTGCAGGCAGTTTGCAAGTGGGTGCAGCCAACTACAGTCTCTGCTGCTGGGAGCCAGCTGAGGTCCCCAGTGAGTGACTCCCCCAGCTCTCCTCCTTGGAGGGCTATGGGACCTCAGCTCATGGATGGGGGCCCAACAGGTGCCCCTGAGCCACCCTGGATTTTCAGAAATGTGGTGGGACCTGATGGCACTTGCAGTTTGATTTGGTTTTTGCTCATGTTCAGGTGCCTCTTGCAGCACTGGTGCCCTCAGTCCTCTGATCCCTGGGGTGGATTAAGCCAGCTGGCCCCACACCTCAGGTCAGAGGTGAGAGAAGAAGGGAGACCTGCCTCCCACAAGCCCTGTTTACATGGTAATAAACACCTCTTAGCCATATCCAGTGCAAAAAGTGTTACTTTATCAAACGGGGCCTCAGAACTCTACCGGGCACTCAAGTGTGACTAAGCATGTCCTGCTCCAGGAGGTGGGTTCAATTTACAGACTGTCCTCCCAGTCACAGCCAGGGTCTGGGGAGAAAAAGGCAGCTGCTTCTTCCTGGAGCACGGGGCAGCCGTTCTTGTCTGCCCTGATCAATGGCAGAACAAAGCCCAGCACAATTCCTGGAGCAGCACCCCAGCCACACAGCTCCTTTTCAAGCATGGAACCATGTTTTCCATAAGGAAAGGGAGGGATGGCGAAGGCAGCACAGAGACAGAGGCTGCCACAGTGAGAGAGAGAGGTATCAAGGTCAGGTTGGGGCCCCAAGGAACCTGATCTAGTGGGTGGCATCTAGTGGGTGGTTCTGTGATCCTGCTGTCATCCCTTGGACTTCTTTTCAGGGATTTTTTTGTTGCCACCTGTCAAGACTATGAGAGAAAAGTGGGCAGGATAAAAGAACCTTTGAGCTCGTGCTTTTTCCAAAGTGGTAGTGATCTGAATACAGTGATCTGGAGTAGGGTTGCAACAAGGTGCATGAATGATATGGTAGAATCTCTTTCCCCTTTCCTCTTCCCTGGGGAAATACAGCAAGTGGATCAGCCCCTAACAGCCCAGGGTTGGAGCAGATGAACTGATGCCCTTCCTTTCCCTTTATCATATAACCAGTAGGATGCTGTATCTCACACGTTCTGCAAAGCGCCTCCAGCAACTTCATTCCCTCTGCTCTGCACAAAGGGTATATTCAGCATGAAATTATTTCATCACAGCTCTTTAATTTATTTGCTTAGGCAGCAACTTTTCTTTTCTTGTTGTCTGAAGATAAGAACATTACCCAGCACTTTTCTTGTGCCTTTTAATCCTAAATTACTTCTCCACCATCAATCCTAAATTTGACTTTCACCACATGTGGTCAACCTATTAAAATATATTTGTAACCTTTGATCAATTAATCAATTTATAAATATTAGTATCTTTAAAATTCAAGCATGATATAAATACAAGCAGCCAATAGGCTTCTTGAGAGTTACATGGTCTGATAATGGTTTTCTATTAAAACAATCATGTAAAATCACCTGGAGAGCTTTCTCCTGGAGCTGCTTTTATACGGACCTTTATCTTCAGCTAGTCAAGGCATCACTACCCACACATGACTGCTAGCAGAGCTGGCAACATACAAACTCAAGAATATTTACATCTCACAAAAGATTTTTTCAGAGACAACTCTCCTTCAGAGAAACCATCTCCCAAGCATGCCAAGAAAAACACTGCTCAAGTCATCTGGCCACTACATTTGATCACCCACCTCCCTTTTCACCTGATGGGCTAACACACAGCCTCCCTTGCTGATCAGAGGGCATTCAGCTTAGAAAACACTAATGCGCGAAAACGTCTGCAGGCTGACTACGTGAACAGCAATATACATTTTTAATTTGAATAATATGCAGTGTTTACCATAATTAGACAGCACATTAACATGATTAAACCAGCGCTGCAGATCAGAGTGGCAAGGCACCCGCCTCGAATCCAAAGCCTTGACTGCCGGGAGAAGTGTGTTGTGCTTGTCCATTGAGTGACTGCTTGCCCTGCCCTTTTGCAGTGTGAGTTAGAAGCTGTCATTGCAGGGGGCAAAATTTCCCTTGACAAGCAAACAAATCCATTAACATTTTAACAGGTTTTGCATGTACGTGTGGAAAATATTAAGAATGCCAACGTAACAGCATGGTTAGGAGGGCAATATTTATTCCAAGACAACAAGATGTTCAAGTTTTACTAGGGAAAGCTTTTACCTACCTGAGAGGCTATCCTGGAAAGGAATTGATTTTCAACAGTAGCTAAAATAACAGGGCTGGGAATCAGCAGAAATCACTGCTATTTTTAGCTGCTAGTTGTTGATCTCTAACTTTAGCATCCATCAAATGGCCGCAATTATATTGCTATGTCTGATTGCCTTGTGTATACCCTCCAAGTACTCCAAATCACAGTCTGCTCTCCTACTCGTTGCTGGGAGCTTTGCCACTGATTTTAATCAGGCCAGAACTTCACCCTTGTTTCAGCCAGCAGAAATCCTGGCAACAGACTTTTTCTCTGGAGCAAGCCAAATGTGATGGAAAGTGGAAATGATGGCAAATGGACACAAAGACTGCCCACACATTTAAAAGTGAGACTGTCCAGTTGTGGAGCTTTTGGGGGGATGTGGAGAGTGTCTGCTGCATTTATTTAATTCTGTGTGTAGGAGGAATGTGAGGATGCATTTAAGGAGATAGCAACTGGACACAGAGAAAAGCAAAAAATTATTATCAAGCATTAAGTAAAAGTGGATGGTGATTCGTAAATCCTTTGTGTTCATACTTTCCTTTGCAATATTTGATTTTACCCATTACACCAGATCAACACCTTTACACATGAAGGAATTCAGCAAAAAAAGTTATTCCAAAATACAGCAGCTGCAGTGCATTAAGAGTGCTCTAACCATTAAAGGGCATCTGGAACATCTCAAAATTAGTCTTACACCAGGCCACAGGCCACAGAGATTTCCATACTATGGGCACACTTCAATTCATTCCAGCTTTAGCTGTATTCCAGCACTGTGTCCAGTGCTTAAGACTGGGAAAGCTCTTGCAAGCTGCAACAGTTTTGCGACTGTCAGAGAATGATTTTCAGCATATAATCTTCAAAGCAAAGTGGAGTAACCCACAACACAGCAGTAAGATCCTATCTTAATTTTTACAAATGCTTTGCTTATGACATGAGCGCCTAAAGTCAATAACATGTCCTTCTGAGCAAGGTGTGATAAAAACTTGCAGGGCATTTTACAGAGTGAAAGCTCCAAATGCCCAAAGCAAGCCCAAGTGGGACTGACATGCAGTATATAAGTGGGATGAACATGATGACAGCTGTAGATATGGTTATTCCCTGACATCCTAGTCCCATTTAGCCTGGTTTAGTGGTTGGGTCATCTGAGCAGGTGGAAAGGGAAGACCAAGAGAAGATGAGTTGATGGGAGAACAGATCTTCCATCTCTATCTTCTACCTTTCCAAAAGGGCTCACAGCCTGGGACGAGAGAAGTTAATGTGGATAGACATGGGAGAGGAAAGGTAAAAAGGATGTGTGTGTGTTGTAGGGCATAGTGGAATGTGTAACTGTGAGGTTCACACAGTCATTGTTGTGGTGAAGTGTGTTGACACAAGTCAGGAAACTTCTTAGATAGTCTTGCCCAAGGGTTAGGTTTTGAAGGAGAAAGATGAGAACGGGATATTCAGGAGTGTCCTGCATGATCCCATCCCTACTTCCAGGGAACGTGGGTCCTTCTCCACATTATTCAGCAGCAAAAGACAATACTGAGCCCTTCAGATAATCTCGCTCGACATATACAGAAAAAAGACTTAGAAAACCAGAAAAAAACCCACCTTAGTGGCTTCTTTCTGCCTTAAATCCTCTCTGGCATTCCTGTAAAACCAAATGTAACCCTTCCACTGAATTTCAAGGGGATATGAAAGCTGAGCTATGCTGGGCTCTTTTGAAGACCTTTGATAAGAGGATGATAAGAGCAATACAAGGGAGATGGGGAAAGAAATACAGATCACAGGATAAGCACAACTTCAGCAAGAAAGGACCCTTTGTAATACTTTCTCACATCCCAGGACACCTGACAAGAGCAACAAAGAATTGCTCTTTGTCTAGTAACAAATCCAGACTTTTAATCTCTGTTTCTCTCCAATTCCACGTCTAACTGGTGTTTTCCTTGCTTCCAAGATGAAGAAAATATTCCAGTCCACAGGTTACCTGGGTGCTCCTGCAATAAACTGGGCTGGGGGCATGTAAGGGGAAGTCCTGATGGGGCTTGATATGCAAGGGGCCTAATATTTCAGCAGGAGCAGAAGATGCTGGATACCCTGTGTTCAACACGGTGGATGCTGTCAAGCCTTAGGATTGAGCACAGACCAGAGGACTTGAATGGACCTCTCCAGCATAGCACAGGGCTTACTCACTCCTGTCAATCTGACTACAGGGTCACAGCAGGGCTTCCCTGAGTTTGACTTCAGCACTTGGAGGAATAGGAGGAGGCAGGGTGGATTTTTGCCTCTGAATCGAACGGCTCCAACTCCACTTCTGGTGGTTCAAAGTGCGTCTCTGTGACGCTGACTGTGCAGGTACAAAAAAAAAATTAGTTTAAGGAGTGAAGTGGCTTCACTTGTGGTGCTCAGCTGGAGGTCCAGCCCTGGTGGTGGAGCTGGCAACAATGCTCTGCTGTGGCCACAGCCAAGGATGGCACAGCATCTTGCTGTAAAGCCCTAGTCCCTCTCCGTGGCACTGAAATCACATTAGCTGATAGTAACACTGCTGGAGGAAACTCACACAGAATCAGATGTGCCTCCTTACTCTTGTAAAACTCATTACAGTGAGGAGGGATGTTGCTGATGGGATCAGCAGTGCCACTGGGACTTGGGACTATCGATCCTTGCTGTCGGAGCAGTATCAGCCTCCCAGAGATTACATTCCTCCCATTCACAATCTCCCTGCCCCATGATGAGATGCCATTGCTTAATGACTGGCTCAAATCAGCATCACATTCACAGCCCAGGGTGGCTTGATGCACACTACAATATATGTTCCAGGTTTGTTCCCCAGGCATGTGAATTATAGATCATTTTTAGAGTATGTAAGGGTTGTGACCTATCTCCTGGACTATAAATCTAAGAGGACAATGTACTCACTCTGCTTTGCTCCTCATATTCTAAGCCAAAAAATTATTGCCCAAGGACTCAATGGGAAGGGAATGTACACTTTTTCTCTGTAAGCAATCAGAAGCAGGTATTAAAAGTACAATCTGTAATGACCAGAGCATTGCAAAGAATTTACCAGATAGAATAACATGTGCAGTCCTTTCCCACACGGCCTTGGTTTGCTGGATTGTGTGTACTTTCAGTGAATCTGCAAGGATTAGAGATAATAAAGGTACAATATTCGAGACCTCTTACAGATATTGAAGGAGAAAGTAAATAGGTTTATTCCCTGCCTTGTGTTGCTATAGAGTGTCTTATGATGCCAAAGGCTCTAAGTGATTTTTCATAAAAAATACTGGTCTATGTAAATCATTCCATGTATGAGTAGATGATTCTCTGTAGCTCTGGCTTTAATGTTTTGGGCAACCATAAAACACTTGGGACACCAAACACAGGTCCTGTCTGCGCACATTAGCTGGATTTAAATCTGCAGGATCAAACAGTGATGAGGGGAAAAGTGCACACTCCTTTATCCCGAAGAATCACAAATCTGGTGGGTTTGGACTATCAAGCCTGCTTCATTTCAAAACTGTCACTTCCTATGATATAGGAGCCCTTGGGCTTTCCCTCCCAGGAAGGGAAATATAGAAGTGTGTCTGAACTCCTGGGTACTCTGGGCATTGCCTTCAGCATCCCCGTGGCTTGCCAAGTCTTTGGAGTTCTGTAACGCCTCTGCTCTGAGCTGCGCCGCAGCCCCACGACGCTCCTCCATAAAGCCTGTCAGGATAAGCACATCCCTTTCAACCCCGGTGCTATCCCAGCTTAAAAATAGCAGTCAAGACTTGGAGGCGGGGAGGAAAAAAAAAAGATTAAAATCCAATTTCCTCGAAAGGCTTCATCCTCATTCAAGTGAGAGAAAGAACAGGCTCCTTTCTGGCTTTTCCAGCCCCAAAGAATCAGGGCGGAATCTCAGAGATGATCTTTCCATGCTGCTTCTCCATAAAGGTTAGCAGAGGGACAGACCCTCCTGTTGAGTGCACAGATGTGGCACACATGGATCATCTTTTTTTTTTGGACCAGGCTGGGAAAGGCCTTTTGAAGAATGTTGCCGGATATGCAGGGGGCAAACTCAGAAGTGGGGGTCACATCTCAAATTTTAAATAGCACAGAAACACAACTGGAAAGGAGTGAGGGGAGGAACAGAGGGATGAAAGACGGCAAAAGAGGAAGGCCAGGGCAAAATATCCAAAGTATTCCTTGCAGTTCTTTAACTGTGGGGATCAGTCCCTCACCACACAGAAATCAACATAACCCTACTGACTTCAGGGAGCTGTGCCAACAGGCACCAGCAGGAGACATGTATCCAAATCCAGACTAGCCCCACATCTCCCCAGACCCACAGCCCTGCGTGGCCAGCAGCAGGATGCTCATGGGAGTAGAGCCCAGGAGAGCTCCCCGACCTAAAAGGAGCATCTGCGCAGGAGCAATGTCCATCTGTCTGTCAGTCGAGCAGCACATTCTGTCCTGGCTGTCAGACACAGCCCTGTGTACATTGCTGCCCAATCTATATTTAGCCCCTGATGTAACTAAAGTCAATAATATTCCATTAGGGCAGCTGCTCCTAACTCCCGAATAGGCTTTTGCTACGCCGGCTCCACCTACACATGTCAAAAATCTGGACATATACAGCAACAAAACCTTCCCTTGTTTATATACACAGTGGTACAGTTTTGAATAGAAAATATATGACTGTTAGCATAGTTTAACAGTCTGCTGTATAACAGCAGAGGCGCTTTTTTTATAAGGGACATTGATTCTCCTTGTCCAGGGGTGAGTTTAAAGGGCTTAAGCTTCACTGCAAGTCAATATTGGCCTTTCCCTTTTTAGGGTATGTTTCTGCATTGGAGCATTCCTTATCTCTGCTCCCGATGACAGGTTCTGTGAAGGGTTTTGTAGTGTTTTCTGGGAAGGAAGACGTGCACATGAAAAAGAAGAATCACATTGCAAATCCCACACTTGAGCCTGTAAGGAGTTTACATCTGGTGTTTCGTGTTACTTAAATAAGGGCTTGTGCCAGGCACCACATGGATATTCCTGTATCATTGTTTTTGCAAAGGAAAATTCCAGTTTGAACAACGTGGGGCTCCTTTCAGTTTTGCTATAAAATGCTACAGAAGGAATTGCAATTTAAAGCACCACAGAATTGCAGTTCCCTTCTACAGCACAGGGAATACCAGCAATTACAGGGATTACCATGATAAAGAAAAGTTAAAGGTACAGACCTGAGATCATGAATGGGAAGGGAAGAAAATCACATATAACTTCTGCAAAAGACTCATCCATCCACCTACATGATGTACATAGTGAAAATGCCCAAACATACATTATAAAGTAACAAACAACTAATAAAAAAAAATTCAAAAAGTACAATTCAGATACAAAGTTAATACTGTCTCTGTTTAATCCCATGGTCTTCACTACGTGTGCTAGAGGGGCACAGAGAACCTCTGTTGGCATTTCTGAGTAAACATTAATATTTCTTCCACTAGCAAGGTACATTTGGGAATACAAAATGATGACCTGGGAGTCTGCAGAGATGCTGCCATTTAGATCAGTGGTTGAAGCCAAGCCAACCATTTATTAAACAAAGCCTATTCCCAACCAGTAGCTAATAGTTTTAAGGAAATGAACAAGTGCTTCTTCAGTTTGAAATTTAGAAGTTTTGATTAAACATTATAAAGGATGTAAACTAACCAGTATTTGATGCCTTCAGAGGTACTAGGGTGTAATGGAAAAATTTCCTTAACCCTACAGCCTACAGAATATAAAAAAACCCATCTCTGGTCACATGAGGACATACAACGAAGTGACACCCCAAAGGGCACCACGATACTCACATGTGCCCCCTCCAGCCATGCATGACACCACAGGGCTGTGGTGACACAGGCCATACTTGGTTTTGAATGCCACTGATAAACGAGAGAAATGGTCCCATCTCTGCAGACCCAGACCTCAGCAGCGGCAGTGGTTTGGGGAGCAACACCCTTGGGAAGTCATGCTGAAATCAACCAAAATCTGATTGTAGACTGCCTATCACAGAATGACAGAATAGTTTGGGTTGGGAGAGACCTTCAGATCACCTAGTTCCAAACTCCTGCCATGGGCAGGGACACCTTCCACTATCCCAGGTTGCTCCAAGCTCCATCCAACCTGGCCTTGGGCACCTCCAGGGATGGGGCAGCTACAGCTTCTCTGGGCAGCCTGTGCCAGGGCCTCATCACCCTCACAGGGAAGAATTTCTGCCTAGTATGTAATCTAAGACAACAATAATTTCAAAAATGTTGCCTAAGCAACACATTGATTTCCCAGAGAAGCCTGAGTACAACCTGAGGTCTCTGCTCTCTTTTCAAACCTCTTGCATAGAGACTGTATTTTAAAGTATTGCCTTTCTGTATCTTCCCATGGAGATCAGAGTCAGTGATGACAACGACAGAGGGGAGCCACCTGCCAAGAGAGATACCTGGCTGTGCCTCTCCATACCTAGGATCACCTATGTACCACCCTCCCAGGGAACAGCACAGGATTGTCACATCCTTCCATTCTCAAGAGCCGTGCTACTGACCAGGTGGTCCATGGACATGTCTCCGGGGGATGTGGAGTGTTCCCAAATTATCCAGCTGAGGGCTCAGACAGTGGAATGACACTAGAAATCCTTGCCATGAAACAGTAAGGCATGAATTATCTCAGACAGATCAGCTAAAGGAAACAAATCAGTTTGTACTTCTCAAAATGATTTCTCTAGAAATTCATTAACAGGGAGTAAACCCCCTGTGATGAGGGTGCTTTCTGGAGGAGGAGATCAGTGTAATTTTTCTGGCAATCTATTCACTTGCTTTTCAGAAAAGACATGTAAATTCTGGGAAATGTATTCCATTGCATAATGGCATTGCTCATATCTTGCAGGGACAAAGAAAAATGTTTTCTAATCCTTTTAGACATGTAAGTTTCAAAAATCAGGGTCAAAGCAGGTGGTTTTGGTGATGCTTGCAGCAGAGGAACAATAGACCAAAATAGAAGAGAAACTCTATTTTCTTTATTCAGGTAAGAACCTCATTAAAAATCAATAGGCCTAATTTATCCCTGATAACATTCTGTTGAAGTCTGTACGTTTACCCTAGGGATTAATTTAGCCTAATGGGTCTTCATGCACAAACAGCACAGGCAAGGCTTGATTCTTGGAAGTTACTGCAAATGCTACTACAAGACTTGATCCTATCACTGGAAAAGACAGAGAGGGTTGAAATATCTAATAGGCTCAAAGGCTTTGAATGATGTCCAAATACAGCCTGTGGTGAATAAATGTTTTATGGCCAATCATATGTCAGTGTGAATCAACTTTTTAATGGATGCTGCTAATCATAAAATGAAAGAACAGAGATCAATTTATACAGTTCAAAGGGGGGGGGAATAAAGAAGAGACATGTGATCTTGTGATCCCTTGTGGACACTGGCAAAAGTGAGTCATTCTGACCCACCGTGATCCTTGGAAGGAGATATTTCTCTCCAATCCTAGAAAATGAGCAT
>VYXB01001845.1:41558-73910 GCA_013397135.1 Pachyramphus minor | reverse complement strand
AAAGGAGCATTTGCCTTGCAAGGCTCAGCTTTTTTAAAAAAAAAAAAAAAGAAGAAAAAAAAAAATCTACACATTAAAGAGCCTGGTTTCACTGAGAATACGTGACAGTGAATTAGTGGCCCTCAGGTGTCGGTATACAGGCCAGCGAATTAAATTAAGCTCTTTGCTTCTGTTCTAATGTAGCAGAACTAATGCAGTCACGGCTCAGCACTGCAGCTTCTTAAATGTGGGCACTGCTGCTGCCACGGGGAAGGGAACCTGCTTTCCACCCCCTGGGGAGGCTGGCTGGAGTCAGTGAGCAACCCTGGGAGCTGTGACATAACGTCTGAAGACATGGGCAGGAGGAGGACCAGGCAGCAGAGACAGCTCCAGCTCCAGTCTTAACACCATTAGAGGGGAAATCAAGCACACTGGCTTTTAAGCACAGTCTGAGGAAGCAATCACGCTAGGAGACCGAAAAAATCCCCAACATCAACAAAATCCCAACAGGGCTTACAGTAACCCTTTCACTTCCTCAGGCAGGAAAAGGCAGCGCTCGGAGGTTCATAAAAACCCTTTTCCACAGAGCTCAAGCTGCCATGATGATACCTTTTGGCTTAAGAAAATGGAAACAAGCCCTACAGAACTGCTGGTGGCAGCACCATGGAAACATCTGTGAAGGAGAGGGAGAGGGAGAGGGAGAGGGAGAGGGAGAAGGAGAGGGAGAGGGAAATTGAAGACTTGGTGTTCCCACACATTTTGTGCTTCCCTTGACTGTGTCTGTCCTTTCTTGCTCCTGCCCCTCCCATCCCCCTCGGTGCACAGTAGCAGGCTGGGTAAATATTAACCATGATAAGAAATGATTAATGAATTATCAATTGCAATCAAACTGCATAATGCAAACAGCTGGACGGTAAGGAAAAATACTGGCTGGTGTGTCTTTACTATTAGATTGGAGAGAAGGTGGAGGCAGAGAGTAAGTTAGGAGGCTGCTACATCTACTGTAGATCCTGAAATATACCCTACACTCTGGCTATTCCACGTCACTCTGTGGTAACTGGAGCATAGATACTCATGCAAAACTCTGTTTGATTTGCATGTAACAGTTATTAAGAAGGTGCACAAAAAATCCCACCTTTGCCTACGCAAATGGAAGGGCAGAAGCACCGCCGGCAGCTGCTCATGCACAGCTGGCCTGTAATGGCACGTGCTTGGAGAAGAGCAGGGCAGGAGGCTCATGCTTGGTCTACCTTCATCAGCAGTGTTTCCAGCTGGTTAATGAACAAGCAAACACTCTGAAAGCTTCTCATGAGCTAGTCTAGATATTTTCCCTGAGAAAAGTCAAGCCTCGCGGTATCAAGAGCTGCCCTAACAAGTTCCTCCAAGGGTAAACTGAAACAAAGTGGTGATAAGGTCAATATTTTCCAATGGTGTTGCTTAAAATATCCAGCAAAGTCAATAATAATTGAGACAACCAGTAATTTGGATTACTGCATTGGGGTGTAACTACGTGACATGAAACTTTCATGTTTGAAAACATAGGTCTTAACCACTTGCTTCTGTTTAAAGAATGGGTAAGGAGAACGCCTGTACTTGTTTTTGGACCTCACCACTAAAAACAAGGAATGGAAAAGGCTGAAAAATCAGCGTGGGCACAAGGACTTGCCCCTCTATCTCACTGAGAGTGGGCTGGGATCGATGCTAAAGTTAATCAGAGGAGCATGGAAACTCATCTGTGGTCAAGGTGTTCCCCGCTGGTTCTGGAAAAGAGAAGTGTGCTACTTGTCCTTTCTCATTCCCTCTGGAAACACAAGCACCAGCAGCTCAGCTGCTGACTTCTTTTACATTTGGACATGGATGACATTGAGTGGCGTATCTTTAACAGCTCTTGCTTTTCTAGTTAAGCATTAATGTTTAACGAGATCAGCCTGCAGTTGCTCGTTAGTGCCCAGTGCTCCAGCTAATTAATACATCACTGGGAGAGCCAGTCTGGAAAGGATAGCGAGCAAGTGCATTCCTGAGGCCTTTCTCAGCCTTCAGAAAAGAAAGAGAAAAAAAAAAAAAAAAAGGAAATATGGGCAAAGGGTTCTTCAGAGAGGAGGAATAAAAGCGACTGAGCCCTCCGGAATGTTTGTGCAGCGATGCTGAGCTGACTATCTGTGATGAGGATGTCTCTCACCACGCCACCGTTCCCCTGTTAAAAGATGAGTTTGTAGCCCCCAAGGAGTGGTGCCGGGGGAGGCAGCTCGAGTGTCACAAAAACACGCCAGCCCTGACAGCCACACACATTTTCCAAGCAAGAAGAAACAAACAAACCACCTTCTCCCCGGCCTGTTCCCTTCTAATTCCTCTTACCAGCTCACCTCCTGCAATGGGGGGTCACAGGGAGATCAGGAAAGTCCTGTCAGCACCTGGCTTGAGGCCGATCCACCGCGCTTGGTGGGGCTGGTGCCTGCTCAGCAGGCAGGGATTTTTCTTAGAAATCACATGCATTGCTGCCAGTTCTCACAATTGTAACAGGATTCCCATGAATTTTCAATTTATTGCACTTACAATCCCGCTGCCTGCATCAGGCGATGATTTGCCAGCCCTGCTGCTGAAGATAACATCTTTAAAATGCAACTCCAGTGTTTTCTCCAGTATTTCAAAATCCTGCACGAAAACTGGAAGACCCTTTTGTGCTTACCTCAGTTCAAATGTCAGCCCGATTTTCGAACCAGAGAAGTACATTTACAGCTTCTGGATGAAAAAAATTTAAAAATCTGAGGTCGCTCTTAGTTCAAATAGTGTCTTAGAGCCTGGTGTCCATTTTGCACAGCTATTTCAGAATGTAAAAATGGAAAACATAATTGCTTCTTTTTACAGGAGAAGGCAGCCACATGGTGCAAAACCCCTATTAGTACGTAATATAAAAGATCTGGCAGGGTCATCAGAAACACTAAGCATAACATTTAGGTTTTAAATATTTAGTCTTGGGAGTGTTGGAAGGAAGAAGAGAAATGGGCCAGGATACGTATCACAGATTTAGAAAGAGGACCTGCTTTTAAAAGGGATATGTCTTGCAGCTGCTGACATGGAATAGAGTTATGTGATGGTGAATCCTGCCTGATTTAGGATTAAAAATCACACCTGTACGTGAGCCACCAGAAGCATCATTATAACTGGAGTTGCTAATACTGTAAAAGTCAAAATGTTTGAAGATTGTGGGTCAGGGTTCTTAAAAACACTGAATTAAAATCATGAAAATTAGATGCTATTTATGTGCTTTCTGAGCTTCATGGACTTTATACTTTAAGCCTCACCATTTACTGATGTTGATGTTTAAAAGGGAAAAGAAAAAAAAAAAAACCAACCAGGGAAAAATACAAACCACTGCACTCTTCATATCACAAGGCTCTTAAAAATCACACGAGTGGGCTATGCAGGTCCCAACCCAAAACTCAGCCCATGCAAACATACGATCCTTCCACCCCTGTATCCAGCTGAGTGCTAAGTGGATACCATGTGCAGGAGGTAAGGACTCAAACACTGATGCTCGGGCAAACTGAAATGAATCAGAAAAGTCGGGAGCTTTGGCAGGGCAAGAATGGAAGGTTTTCATTGCTGCATAATGAGTCTGTGGAAACTAAATGGAAACTCTGTTCCACCACCTTTTTCATTACTGGTTAAATGGCAGCTGATATAGAAGTACAATTTCGTAGTGTTGCTGGAGAGGGAGAGATGGATGGAAGAGGAAGGGAAGTGCATTGTAAAATAGTGAACAGCTGGGAATGATGCTTCAGTGGTAAATGAATTCTTCAGCACAAAGACAATCCTTATGGTTAGCTGTGCTGTGAGCATCCTTTCCATAGCAGTAAATAAAATGGGGGGAGTGTGGAGAGGAAAAGTCTAACAACATTTATTAGACAACTACATTATTTTAGAGGAAAAAAATCTAAAATCATTTACTTTTAGTCTTAAATCTTATAGACAAAACCACATATGTATGTAAATGCAGCCATGCATAGACGTAACCTTTGTTTTCAACAGCTATAAGGCCTGAATTATTGGAATAACTGGAATCTGTTATCATGATTGCTAATGGATTTCTCCTGGCACCAGTTCTCTGAGATTAGGAAGTTCCTCTACACCTCTTATCAGATGAGAGAACTCAGAGCCAAGCTTCGGGGTGACTCAGCAGGGCTGTAGAGAAATAAAAGTTCAACACAATTTTCATTGGGCCAGCAAAGCCAAGATTTAAGCAGGGAAAAATTTGGCTCATAGTCTTGGGTAGATAAGGAAAAGTGAAAATGATTATGAAACAAATAACCTTATTATTGTTACTGAAGAAAAGTAAGGGCCCTTGTTCAACTGAGGTGCCGCTGTAAAAGGTCTGGAGAAATACAGGCCAAGACACTTGCAAGGGCTGAAAATTAGAAATAGTAATTAACTTCTAATGCCCAGCTACTGAGTGTAATTTCTGTAACACCCAGATGTTGTGTATATGGGACCAGAATCAGAGACAATACCACTACTGCCATCAAAACCTGGGTAATGGCCATATTGTCATTCTGCTGTTCAGACACTGATAATTTCTGGAATAGCTGTACCTGTCCACGGGGTCAGTGACTTGCTTTTCTGACAATCAGTTGTTAACGAATCTCCAGTAACAGTATGAGGACTGAACAAAACCCAAGAACTCCCATATAATCCTATACACATTACAACCAAATTACTAATGAAACAAACAAGGAAACCCAAGACAAAGGGCTAACTTACTCTTACAGAAAATTCATCCACAATGATGCTCCATCATCACATGAAATCACTGGAAAATAAGAGAAAACCTAAACACACCCCTAAAAGGACACCACTTGGACCTGTGATTGTGTCCACTAACAATGCAACACATGAACTTCATGACTTCACACATGAAGTCATGAACACATGACTTCAGCTGCTCTGATGTCCTGAAATGGCAGCTCTCTTGCTGCTTTCCCCATTCATTTGGTTTCTTTCCATGATACTGCTGTAAATGGAATGATCATAGAATTATTAAGGTTGGGCTTCATTTTCAGGTCATGCTGACATAGAGCATTATGCAGAGGGATTCACAGAGTCATAGAATCATTTAGGTTGGAAAAGATCTCTAAGATCATTGAGACCAACTGTTAAGCCAGCCACCACTACCCCATTGCCTCAAGTGCCACATCTACATGGCATTTAAATCCCTTCAGAGATGGTGATTCTGCCACTGCCCTGGGCAGCCTGTTCCAATGCTTGACCACCCTTTCAGTGAAGAAATTTTCCTCTAATATCCAATCTAAACCTCTCTTGGTGCAACTTGAGGCCATTTTTTCTTGCCTTGTTACTTGGGAGCAGAGCGTGACACCCACCTGGTACCACCTCCTTTCAGGTAGTTGTAGAGAGCAACAAGGTCTTTCCTGAGCCTTCTTTTCTCCAGGATAACCCTCCCAGGGAAAGCTTTTGCCAAGGAGGAGAGGAGGCAGGACCCTGGGTAGAGCAGAGCATGTGGGGCCACTTCATCTCACAGCTTCTTCTTGCTTTTAAGGGCCAGTGTGCAATGACATACCTGTAATAGCCTGAGCCTTTTAAAGATGGAAAGATGAAAAAGTAGGAATCATCTTCCCAAATTATAAAAGCCAGCATGGTTTTAGGTATGCACTGAAAATCCCTCTCCTCTGAAACAAACTTCGGTGGGAGTCTGGCATGCAGGAGGGGAGGCTCCAGCCCAAACACTGGAAGCTGCCACAGCCCAAACAACCAAGTCAGGGACTTATCATAGGAAGTGACAGCCAACCTCAACTATAAGCGAGGTCATCAGCTCCATCTAAACACTTTCTTTGAAATATATCTGCAGGGGAATAAAAACAGGATGGAAAACGACTCAAGACTAAATACTCCGACATATCCTGCAATACCCTTTGCACTCTCTTTTTGACTCCAGGAAAAGCCGTGAGGCTGAGTAGCAGCTCCGTTTCCGTTCCCTTTTCACCTCCCCTCAAGAAGAGTGACTTTTAACCTTATTATTTATATTACCCTTGCATCTGCAATTAGGCACCGCACAAACACGCGATCCGAGGGAAGTACCTGCCCCAAGGAGCCCACAGATGGGCAGGGGCAGGGGAAGCATTAGACAGGGAGATAAACCACCTCGCTCTGTGTCACGAGACAGTCAGTTCTGCTGGCCAGACCTTGGTTTGGCGACAGTAAACCCCTCCTGTGGTGACACAGAGCAGACAAACGCCCACAGCATCTGCCTGTGCTGGCTGAACCCATCCCCATTCCCTCGCTGTTTCCCCCGCAGTTTCTGCTGCGGTGGGTGCAACTAGTTGGAGTCTTTAGAACTGCCTTCGTGCCTTTGTTAGAGCCATCACTCCTCCCACGATGTCAGTCTTCTCTGTGATGGGCTCAGTCCTCTCCACCAGGTTCAACTGGCTCAGCGGGGATTCCGTAAACTGGAGACCAAAAACAACTTCAGCAGTACCTCCAGGATGTTTATTTGTTGTTTTGTTTGTTTTGTTCTGTTTTGTTTTGTTTTTTAATTCCATCCCTTTTATATCTCTCCTCCAATTTCTCCCTTTCTAGGCATCTACACTGGGGCCCGCAGGCTGGGAACCTTTCACCCCTGCGCAGCCAGAAAGCAGAGAGATGTTTATTTTCTTCCACCATTCTCAGGTTTAATGAAAGCTTTTAAACCCAAATGGCTGGAGATTCACACCTCGCTTCCAGATTAAATCTGACTTCACTAAAAGCTCTTAGGTTTCCCGTCACCGGGTGAACATAAACAAAGTCCACAAACAACCACACCTCCCCTTGGAAACTTTGAAAAAAACAGAAAGACCTAAACCAACATGGAAGACCTTTGGATAACAGGTTGAGTAACAAACACACTCACATGTACACACACACACACCCCTCACCACCTTGCTCACTAGTCAGTCTCTGCACTGGAATGTGTAATACAAGCACAACAGCTGCCTATAGCACTGATCTATGGGAAAGGTCAAGGAAAGGTATGTATCCAGCATTTGCTTTGAAATACTCTATAAGGAGAATGTGGTGGGTTTTTTTTCCTTTCTAATGCCTTTCCCATACTTCTCCATGGCCTTTTCACATTCATGCAACCAAAAAAAAAGCAAGCAGTCTTCCCTTTGGTATTAAAGATTGTATATATACTCCTTTGAACTGGGCTGGTTTTGAGTTTTTTTGAGCAATCAAGGAGGAGACAAGGTGTGACTTGCTCTGGACAGGGAGCTGCTTAAATATTAAGCAGTGGAATGTAGTTGTGGTAGCTACTTGGGAAGGATAGTGGTGATCTTGAATGAGGAAGAGGTAAAATTTTTGGTGTTTTGAAGTCAGAAGAAACTTAATCATGGAACTGGGTAACACGGAAAAAATCAGAAAATTTACTATTACATTCAAGGAAAATATCCAGATTGGTGCTGTGCATGTCTCACTCCGAGACAGCATTCATCAAGAACAAGAGGAATTCTCTAAAGGACAAAACCCTCTAGCAATAATGCTAGAATGCAGCTTTTCCCTTCCTGAATTTCTTTAGGAATGTGAAAGGAAAATAGTAATCTTTATAATTCATGTATTGATAGCAAAATGTTTAACATCACAACCCTGAGAAGAAAAGAGCACATTCAGAGGAATTACTCAGTGAATTTGCCTTAAAAGGATTCCTTCTCCACCCCTATTATTATTATTTTTTGGTGGTAGATTATTTTTCTAATAGGATTAACATTACCCTCTTGGCTTCTGTGTAAATAGGTGAGTTCACCTTGCCATAAGCTGTTTCAGAGTGAACAGAAAAAAGAGATTTCTCAAATCCTTGAAGTACTTTTTTAAGAAAAAGTCTCCTGATGGGTTATTCTTCACATAAATAGAGACATATTCATCCATTCATATTGGCATATCTCATGACAGAAGCATTCTCAATAAAGGCTGTCCCAGATCCAACCAGTGAAACTTCAAGAAAAAGGTCTTGGAAGAAATTCATGGGCTACAAAGCTCTTGCCTTGTTATACAAAAAGAAAAGCACACTCGAGGCTCAACACTGTTAAAAACTGCTCAGAGGGACTAGCTAGACCTCCCTTACTCTCCCTTTATCCTTTCTGCATGACAAACCTGTCCCCCTTCTTTCCACTCCTGTCCTATTGTTGGGGGTGATGCCTTTACACAACTCAGCTCTACCGGGAAGAGCCTTCATTTCAGTGCCCAGAGAAATGCAGAGGACTCATTCAGGATGAAAGATAAGAAAAGCAACTTATTCCATCAAGCTAAAGAGCAGCTCTTCCAGAGGAGGCAGGCCATTTGCATGCCATTTGGGTTCGCTGGGAGAGATGCCTCCATTCTTCTCCCAGCCCTGCATCCCAGTCCATGAGTGAACGTGGGGCTGAAGGGGAGAGTTTACATTACCCCCCAAACGCGTTACGGACCCCAGAACACTGCTACAGGCCATCAGAATAAACCTGACAGTGCTTTGAAGTCTGTAAACTGATTCCTAGGTAACTGCTTAGAGTTTCTCCCCTCCCCATGCCCCAAACAGCTTTTCATTTGATGTTCTGGCACAGAGCTAATCTGAGAAAGGATCAGAAACTCGAAGCTATTGACAGTAGTGACAGGAGTGTCTCAGTGTGACAGCTGATTGAGCCCCTCTCGCGTTTCACTGACAAACTCAATTGCTCCAGTAAATCGAGTGAAAGTCAATACAGGCAGCTCCTCCTCAGGCTCTGGGTGCATCCCCCCTCCCCGAGCCCTCCTGGGGGCCCCTTGTTTCTGCCAACACTTGTAGGACCCATCTGAGAGCTCATCCCTGTGTAAAATGGAGATGTGGATCTATGGCTCACACGGGTTTTGAAGGTAGCAATACAGTGTTCACCCTGATGGTGTACAGCTTTGTCTTACTTCTCCCCTTCACCATTTTCCTTTTTCGTTGTTGTTTTTTAACAGAGACATCTCCTGGAAAATCAAGTTTCATCTTAAATCCTCAGCCAAGGCTGAGGCTGTAACAGCCAGGCAATGTTGGAATTGCAGGAGTGCAGTGTCTGCGTGACCAACCCACCCCAAGCAATGCCCATGTGGCAGTGCACATTAGGGTTAAAACCAGGAAATACAGGTCTGTCTCTGCTGGCTTTTTCTGCTGTAAATCACCAATAAAAGCCAGCTGTGACGAGTAAAATCTTAAAAAGGTAGAGGAGGTGGGAGTAGAGGTTCAAGCCCATTGCAGATGGCAACGTTGTGTTAGCAGTGAGTAACCAGGCAATTAAATCAGTGACTTAACAGGCTTTTTCTACACTTTAATTGTGAAGCAGGGGTGTCTGTGGCTCAGAGCAAGCAAACCACAAAGCAGACTAAGCACCATGCACGGAGAATCTGAATTTGCACAGAATACGGCACGGGGAAACAGGGTACATGGTGAGGAACATATGCAGGCTACTGTTTGCAAATGGAAATCAAATAGGTTGACATTACCAATAATGAAGTGTGAGGTTGGCGTGGTTTCTCTCTCAGATTTCAGCATGGTTTATTTTTATAGAGGCAGCTTCCTCGTGCAAAGTGTTGGCAAACAGGCTGCTGGCAGGGAGGTGGGGAGGGGGGGACTAGGAGAGACAAGGCTGCTTGGGGAGGGCACAGGACATTCCCCACCTGCTGGGATGGACCATCAAGCAGCAGAGATGGAGCTCCAGGAAAGAAAAGTGAAATTTCATAGAGACAAATGAGTGAGCTATTAATCTTGTGGATGACAGGAGTGAGGGAAGACGGGGGAGCAGAAGAAGGAGAAAAGTAAAATGGTGCTGAGCAGGTATCAGGTGCTGAGAGGGCAAGGGTTAAACATCACAAGCTCGAAGACAGAGCTGGGCAAATGAAATAACACCTCTGTTGCGTGAAGTCATATGAACAAGTAACTACATACATTGCTATAACTAAATATATTCCCCTGTCCCCAAAATTATTAGAGCATGTCAAGCTTTGCCTCTACTTACCCTACCCAGCAAACAGCTGAGAATACAAAAGCTGCACTGTGCTGCGTGCCTTAAAAGAAATCAACTTAAACATTACAACACCTCCAGCCCCAGCGTTACGCTCTGATGCCAGGATCAACACACAGATGGTCTGCCCTCCCTGCTCCCACCGCTGCTCCCTGGCAGCTCAATGCCTCGGAGCATCCTGCAGGCTTCCCTGCCTCCTGGCTCTGCCTGGACACGTGTGCGCCCAACCAAATGACCTCATCTGGACTGGATTGAGCCTTCCAAGTCAAAATAAATACAGCACATTGGAACTGGCAGTGATTTTCAAAGGTTTAAAGTTGGGTCCCTCTCAGTTTTCACTCAGCACTTTATACATTTTCTCTGCTACAAAATGGGAGCATTTTATACTCCCTGCTCCGATACATATTTTATAAACCTTCAGAAAGGCTGCCTCTTATGCAGTTAATATTTTGGTTCCAAAGTTAACTGGTTAAAACATATTAATAGATTGCACATGGGGGAAAAAAAAAAGTAAAGGCAGGTGAGAGAAATGCGGGGGGAGGGAAAATAGCAGCAATGTTTGGAATGGCTCAGGAACCAAGACAGCAACCCTGGTCTTTTTAATGGGACCACCCAAGTGAGAAAGACCTCAAGCTCTTACTCACGTGTGTTATGTTCACTGCAGTGGAATTCAAAGTCCAGAGGGGAGTTAGAAAAAGTAATACTGGGGTTTATTAAGGGCTTAGCAGATGAGAGAAAGTGCTGCATTCCCACCAAAGGCCATTCCCAAACTTGGCAGCAGAATATCAAGTGATCTCAAGTCCAGGAGCAGGGAGACTGTGGTGCTGGGACAACCTGTCACTGCCTGGACTTCCCAGAAGTCAGTCATTGTTCATCAGCTTCTCCTGAATGCATGTGGTGGCATTTTTCCAGAGGTGAGTAACATTGACTCCTCTAAACACATTTCTGACATCCAAACAAAAAAACCCCAAACCCAAAACCCTACAAACCCCAAAACCCCTTCCGAAGGCCACTTAACAGAATAGCATTTGAGGCTGTGGTATTTTCTCCAAACAACAGCCTATACAGGAACCCTTCCTTGTTTAAAAATAATTACTTAATTCAACATCAAACCTTTATGTATTATGAATAGTTCAGATGTGTTGGCTGAGTTAGGTCTAAGGTTCATTCCCAGGTCATAATTAAAAATGTTACCAGTGAGGAAACTATTTATGATGGTGTAAGTGCCAAGGTAAGAACAAACCAGGTAGTAATAAAGGAAAGAAAAGTTTAGAAAGCCACCTAAAATAGAAGAAGTGGATGGAGATACAACAGATCTCCCAGCTATGGCAAAGCTGGGTTCTTAGATTACTGCCCCTATTGCTTTCTCCAACCTACTTGAAACACTCCCATCAGCAAAATCCTGTCATTAGATTTAGCAATGGCATCTCCAAGGACAGAGCAATAGTCATGCACAGGATTGGCTGTATCAGTATCCCTTCTCTCTGGGATTACACTGTTTGTATCCTAGCCTCTAGGAAAGAGGATGATTGATGTATAACAGCAGAGGAAGGAGGAGGGGGGACTGAAGGGAGGGGGAGAAGATGGCAAAATCTGGTGCCCAACATGAAACATTTAAGCCCTAAACTTCTGTGGGAATATGATCCTACCCTGCAGCGTTGCTATTTTTTTGCCACAGAATTAAAAAGAAGGACTTTTCCTGGTGTCACTGCAGGCCACAGAGGATAAATCCAAATGACAGGGCTTAAGTTATGAATATGGGGAATTAGAGATGAGAAGTAAAGCAGCTTATAATGACTCTCCCATTTGCTCTTTGGATCGCAAGCTTCACTATTGATTTTGAAATGCCCTGTCTTCATCCTAACAGCTTCCTGAAAATGAAGCTTGAGAGTTTCTTCACCTTGCAGCCTCTTCAGCATGATTTGATAATGATAAAAAGAGAATATAAAAGCTTTTGCAGGCTATTATTCATCAGGTATTATGATATTCATTCATTCCCTTGTTTTCTAAGTACGACCACTGACCTCCTGGGAGGATGCTGAGAGAGAGATTTCAATTAACTTCCTTATGAAGGGAGCCAATGTTCAACTCAGAGCCTCCATTCTCAACAGTGTCAGCACAGGGAGACATGGATGCCTTGACAACATACCAGTCAGACAAGCACCTAAAGTCAAATCATGGAAAAAGCCTACAACAGCTCCACCCTTGCAGCACGAGGTAACACAAAGTTCATGGAAAGTGGCTACAATCTCCTTGTCATCCTGTTCACACAGATATTCAGGCAGCCTCAAGATACTTACACAAGTCTTGGCCCATGACACCGATAGACAACACCAGTATCCTTATCCAAATGGAATCTTTTGTTTTTCCATGACCAAAACATGACATGGTAAAAGATCAATCAACTCAGGGAGTATTGAGAAGCACATAGGGTTAGGAAAGCTAATTTTATCATCTGTTCTCACCCCAGCTTTGAGGTAAGTAATCACATTTTCCACTCAGTTACAAAACATTTTGAGCTCTTTTTAATGGGCTTGATATCAACTACCAAAAGAGCTGTGATGGGCATCTTTGGTGGGATGAAACACAGGGCCACCACTTTCCTGACAGATTTTTCCTATTTGCTCTCAGTGTCGAGCAGGGAGAGTCTAACCCATTCCAGCAATGGAATGAAACAGCTTCTCTGTCAAATAACTCATGTCCTTGAGGAGAGAAAAACTAAGGTGAAATAACTTTGTTGGGTTTGTAGAGGAAATCAGTGCTGGAGAGTGAGACAATTTCCTGGCCACCTACACCAATATTCAGCCACTACACTGACGCTGTTGCCCTCCAAAAATGAACTTAAGTACCTGAGGATGGACAGTGAGGTTTCCCATGGCTCTTTACTTTCCTCTCTGTGTTTTTCCTCCACAAAAGAAAAGCTACTAATATTTGACCATCCCTGCATGTAAGATGCAGTTGCTAAAATGGGTTTTGCACTTAACAGCCTTCAGTTGTAGGCTAAATTAAAACATGCCCATGAGCCATAGCAGAATGATCCTATTACAGCAGTGCCTTAGTAATGTTGTGTTAGTTAAGGTTATGTTGGCTGGTTTTGAGGGTTTATAACCCAGCTGTGAATGTATTCTCCAAGCTGGAACCAGTTGCCAAAGGGATTTAGTCCTGCAGCGAATCCTATGACGTTCTGGTTTGGGATTTTTGGTTTTTGGTTTTTTTGTGGGTTGTTTCCCCTCCACCCTCCCTACTTTGGATCAAATTTTTGTCTGTTTCTTTTTAAGATGTTTTTTAACATAAAAAGATTAATACATCCCTCTGTCATGATGCTGGTAGAAGCCATACTATATTTCAAATTGGTGTTAACCTACCTCAGGTTAACCACACTTATATCGAAGTACTCCCCAGTCTTTAACATGAGGGATATCTGTACTGCTTTCACTGCTTTATAAGAGAGCTGAGGTCTTGCAGGAATTAAATCACACGACTGGTTGTGTAGGAAACCCCAGACTGAGGGTATGAAGAGCAATCTGACTCCATAGGCACTGAACCCCTTCTTCTTCTGCCTGCTCTAAAGACTTTCAAAGTATATCTTGAATGATTTCTCCCCTGCACAGGGGATTTTTTTTTTTCTTCTGCAAAGACCACTTTGGTTACAGTTTTATTTGACAGAGCTTTTTGAGTGTCTTCCAGGAGGTGATGTTTTAAAAACTGATTTTGACCTATAAAAGGAAACTTTAAACCCAAGGCACACAGGTAACTCCTGTCTCTAACCAAACCAAACTTGTATGCAAGAACAAGAAACTCATGAAGTGGCATAAAGGAAGGAGTAAAAGGACATCAGGAACAAAGGACTATTTTAGATGGAATAGTGCAAAAATGCTCCTATCAGCATGGTCAACTCAACAGCAGAACAAGCTCCCATGAGAAAATCATGAAGAGCCTGAGCCAATGGAAAATTCAACTGAACACATTTTCCATGAATAACCAGTGTCAGGAGTGAGTATTTGCTGAATGCAGAACAACCATATTGGGTACAATTCCAGACAGATGACCTGCTGAAATACAGGACCTGAATTTCATCGTCTTGACATTGACTCCGGTACAATGTCAGCAAAAGGAGGGTAAAACCTGCCACAATTCTGCTTGGGTAGCATTTTGCACCCATGGTGACTGAGACAGGCGTGAAGTGCTCCACAAAGCTTCAAGCACAACACTCCAACCAGCAAATGGGTCCTTCTCTCCATCTGCCACCCTCCACAGAGCCTTTGCACCTCCCTTGCACCTCACAGCTCTCAGCAGCTCTGAGCAGGCTGCTCCATTTGCACAAACCTTAGAGGAGATTGGATCTGGATTCATGTGGCATCTGTCATCTAAAAGGTTGCTGACTGATACTGACCCTGCCATGGTGTCTTCACATGCTGGCATCTGCCAAAGGGAAATGGGAACAAGACAGAGTGGAAAAAAAGGCAGGAAAGCTGGGGCTGTGCAGCCTGGAAAAGGTTGCATGGAGCAACCTTCCAGGATCTGAAGGGGGCCTACAAGCTGGAGAAGGACTCTTCATCAGGAACTCTAGTGACAGGACAAGGAGTGATGGGTACAAGCTGAAAGACGGGAAATTTAGGTGAGGTATTAGGAAGAAATTCTTTACCGTGAGGGTGGTGAGATACTGGAACAGGTTGCACAGGGATGATGTGGATGTCCCAACCCTAGCAGTGTTCAAAGCCATGTTGGATAAGGCCTTGAGCAACCTGGTCTAGTGGGAGGTGTCCCTGCCCATGTCAGGGGGGATTAGGACTAGATGATCTTTAAGATCCATTCCAACCTTTAACATACTATGATTCTCTGAAACTCAGCACTGAGTACCAGAGAGTGATGAGAAAAGATGGTCCTTCCCATATCATAATCAAATGGACAAGTCTAAATCTTCACCCATGCCTTTTCCTCATCCATCTGCATGTTGCTCCTGCCCTGGTTGAGTCTCCTCAAATCTGGTAAGCTGCTAAGGCAGAGAATATGGAATCACCTGGAGCTGCTCAGCAGCACAGCTTCTCTCTTCCAACTACTTCCCTCTCCATCCATGTAGAGAGATCAGTGAAAACAACAATATAGTTATTAATGCTCACTGGAATTTCAGAATCTAAATTACATGAGGCAGCATTTTCTTCAGGTGCTTTAGCTCTCTTCCAGCATGCTGCTGTGTATTTGCCTTTGAGCAGTATAAATGACCCTTTCCAATTCAGCATTTGAGGTTGACAGTTGATAACACTAATATTTTTCAATGTGTGAAGCACTTTTCATTCAGAAGGCTCTCAAGCAGCTTTTCAAACCCTTACAACTTCCCTTCATTCACCAACAAAATGAACCTACCTCCAAGGTGGAACAAAGGACCCATCAATGCAAGGTACACAGCAATTCAGGGCAGGAAGTGAAGAATAATATGTCCCACTGAAGGCACAGGGTCAAGTAAGGTTGGCAGAAAACATATCCTGAATGAGAGCCTGGACAAAACATCATCACCAAGATTCATGTGCTCCAACCCAGGAGGGAAAGTGCCATGGGAGCATCACTCATGAGAAAAGGTCAGAGCCCCAAGTTTTACATCTTGAGGAAGAGCAGGGCACTGTGTTAATGTACACATTCAGAACTGCCTCAAAAGAAAAAGAAAAAAGCCATTTGCTGACTGCATTTCTGAAGCCTTTCCTGCAACTAAAAAGGGCATTATGAGTTTTTTGGTCTCCCTTTTCCTGCAGAAAGGAAAGGATCTATTGAACTTCAGTCTACACGGTGCTACACTTTACAGGAAGCCCAACCTACTCTGAAAATAATATGAACAGTAAGAGGAGACCACAAGGTGAAAAACTCTTGAAGTGAGTACAACACTATTCATAAAGTGAGTGAGAAAAGGAAATAGGTGATTATAAAAGGTCATTAAAATGTCAGCTTACCAATGTCATTGTGTGAAGGGAGGTGTAACCCACTGCAAGACAAACCTATTACAGCTGAACTTGTGAAGGACACCCATAACCTCAATCTCTTTTGTTCAGAAGCTTACATTTAGGAAGCTCCTTTCACAGCATTATCCCTCCAAAACTTACCTAAATCCGAAGAATGGGGACTTATCCACCCAGCTTCCACTTCACAACTGCTTCAATTCCACCCAAGAGATGAATGAAACCAAAAAACTTTCCCAGCAACCAGGAATGCAGATGCTCAGCACTAGATCCAGCAGTTACCAAGGCATAACTGCTGCATGAAATTGGGAGGTGAAAGAAAAGGCATCTGGGGGAACCTTTCGTTAAAACACCTCTTGCCCCCAGACAGATCCCACTGAGAGGAAGAGATTCCCAGCTCAGAAAATCTCAGAAAAGCTTTCTGAGATTTAATTTTCTATGTGTGTTGGTTCACCAAGCAGAGCTGCTTTCCCCTGATAGCACCACCAGCAGCAAGAAGATTGTGGTGAGTGAACAGATAAGCAAAGGTGGTTCCACCTTGCTGAGACCAACACCTGTATCATGGAGGGGGAAACACTCTGATCTGGCAGGAGGAACAAGATGCACTGGTATTATATGAGTATTTTGGAAATCAAAAGTTGGTGAGATGAGCACAATGTCAAAGCTATAAGATTTGCTTTTAACAGGCACTAGTGCCAAAAAGTATGTGGTACTCTACATAATACTTCCCTGAGATCTCAAAGGGCTCTAGGACAGTTTCCTATACTTCCAAGTTCTTTGTATGATCATCATAGCTGGCTTTATTCAATGAACAAGGGCATTTTACAGCCCAGACATCCCAGACATTTAACATCCTTTCTCTTTGAATTTTACTTCTTGTTTCAGCTCTTTACAACCTGCACAGAATCCAACGATTTTTCAAGCAGAGATTCAAACTCTGCCATAAACATGGGAGCAGGAAATCGTGGACAACATACCTTCACTCCCCCAATTCTCTCCTCTTGCTTCATTCCCATCCTGTATTTCCAAGTTAGCCGATGCTTTCATTTATTTTTATTACTCTTATTTCTTTTAGCAGAGAGAAATATTAACCATGGGGGTGTGATCCAGGTTTGCTCAGACAAAGTGTGGGAGCCTTTGCATCCCCTCATTTCATACTTCAGTGCGTTTCTTGCTGACAAGTGAAAGAATGTAAGGGAGAGCCAGGAAAGCTAAGGCAGATTCTCCAAAATCTGGTCTCAGCCTGCTGCTACACCCTCAGCAGATATTACAGTGCTGGCTGCCAAGGGAACTTAGCTCTGACACAATTCAGGCCAGGCCAGTTAGCTATTTAAAGACATGGGTTTATTTATACACTTTTTACCCTCCTCCCCTCCACACTGCCACCCTGTTTTTTAAGATGGCAAATTATCAGTAGCCTGAACACCTAGAATTTGACAGTGGTTTACCAGACAATTTGTATTGGTCACTTTGTCCTTGCTGTTACTTTTATTCTTCAATAAATCCCTTCAACCATTGAATAATATTATTCCCACAACAACTCTGGCAGACATCAAAAGCGTGTGGCAGGTTTGCTCCAATTTTCTACTGCTACTGGTCAGGTATTGAAGAGCTAGATGGAGACAAAAGATGTTTTTATTTCCTTTGCTCTTTTCTAAAGGGTTTTGTCCTAGAATTCCACAAAGCCAGCAAAAACATTTTAAAAAGTAATTAAGGTAGCTTTTGGGGGGTGGGAAGACTGGTTTCAATCCAGTACTTAACTCATTGTGCTTTTGCTGAAACAACAATGACATCAATTGATAGCACTGTCCCACCTTCTAAAAAAGAACATGCACTGCTAGGAAAACCAGAATAATTATGAATTCAACTACTGTCTTGGCAGATCTCTGGTGACAGAAGGAAGATCTATTTTGAGATATAGAGATATATATGTCTGCAAACCCCAGTCCAGTCACTTGGAGAGAGAAATTGGACTTCTCACAACTGTTTCACACAAGGTGAACATCACTGCATGCTTCATCTCTACAGTTCAGTGTTCCTGCAACTAATCCAGAACTCCTCAAAAAGGCTGCTTGATTTGGAATCTGCTTGGAACAAGAGGAGTCCAAGAGAGCTGAGCTCAGAGTCAGCCTCATCAGCTGTTGAAATCTGTTGTAACCACTAGAACAGACGTTAAAATCTTAATCCTGCAGGGACTGTGCATGCATTGGTTTATACTGGGATCTCCTTAAGTTTAAAAAGAGGAAAATCTATCAGAGAAATAAAAAAAGCCTCTGTGACATTACTGAATCCCTAAGACTGGATTCAACCTCTGGAAAGAGTCAAACTCCCGTGAGACTTCAGGGGAAAGGAGGACACTCAGATGAGGCCGAAGAAGCCCACAGGGGAAGCTGCCTATTTCATTTCTGGAACGTGGACCATGTGCAACTATTTTTAATTTTGAACCAAGTTCCTCTGCCTCCTACCAGAAGGCCTGAGCTCTGTGCTGGTGCAACAAGAGCAGTGGCCCAGCCGTCCCCTAATGGCTTTTACTTCTTAATAAAGAGCAGCACTTAGGCAAGGGATGAGGTTACTGTCGGAGGGGTCATGATTAATAATGATTAATCTGATCCTTGCCGACATGAACTGGATCCACCATTCACTAAATAATTACTCTGCAGCATGGATACCATTTCCAGAGGAGGCATACATTTGTCATATTAAAACCAAAACCAAACACACAGAAGGGCAGGAGAGTCTGACTTCTCAGTAGCACTTGATCTCACAGGAACCACCAGAAAAGTTAAGCAAAAAAAAAAAAAGAAAATAAAAAAAAAATCAAAGGGTAAGAGCAGTTAAACATTGATGAGCCACCCACCTTTTGGGAGAAGTGATGGAAAACAAATAAAACTAAACTCTGAGAAGGCAGAGATGCGTGTGTTGACGATATGGGGCACTCTGCTACTTCTGCTTCTCAATCTTATGCATACCTCTAATATGCACATTATTTGCCCACCCACACATTTTATTCCCGTTTTTAAATTACACTTTTTTGTTTTGTTTTGTTTTACTCAGAAAGTGTACAAATGAAATCACTCCCCAGGAAACATCTTTCCTACTTTATGTTAGCTAGATAAAGGCACAAGGAAATCCTAGTCCAGGATTGCCATTCTTAACAACAATGTGACTCAAATAATAAGCAACATTATAATAATTCATGGGGAGGCATAAATTACTGCTAAACTAATAACCACTCCTAAGAGCATATATGAACCTTACAATTACACTGGATGTTTGTGGTGCAGAGTCTTGGTTCTTGGCCTCAGAGCGTGAATGAATTTTACTCCCACAAAGCACATAAACAATTGGCAATTTTGCCAATGGCAGCCAAAGACATAGGTTTTGCTAGCAAGAGGTGGTCTTATCTGGGGACTCCTCTCAATCATCCTCCTTCACTGACCCAAAATTTCATCTAGACCATGCATGGGTAATAGGACTCTAGTTCTTCAGTGCAGCTGTATCCCCTTTGAGGTTTTCAAAGCTTTTGTGGGATTTTCATTGCACTGTTTAGCCTTCCACCTCATCTTGGTTCAAGTTGGATTCGGAGGCCACACAACATAGGCCACCAGTCCCCCCCCTGGAACAGGAAGGTTGGGTTCCTTGTGCCTGTTGTGAAATCCCAGCCCCATGTGAGCCTGTTCGCACTTCTGCCCTTGACAGTGACAGGTCCAGGTTCTACACACTGGTGCCTTGCAGCATGGAAAACATCATGCAGACAGTTGGTGTCTTTGACTGCCAGATCTGGGGAAGCAGATCCCGGGTCAAGCAATTTAAGGTGCCATTTCTTACAGAGCATGCTGGAGGACACAGAATCACAGAATTTCTGAGTTGGAAGGCACCCACAAAGATCATCCCATCCAACTCCTGGCCCTGCACAGAACCATTCCCAAGAGTCACACCATCTCCCTGAGAGTATCATCCAAATGCTCCTTGGGCTCTGTGAGCCTCGGGGCTGTGACCACTGCCCTGGGGAGCCTGGTCAGTGTCCAAACACCCTCTGGGGGGAAGAACCTTTTCCTGAGATCCAAACTAAAGCTCCCCTGACACAAATTCAGGCCATTCCCTCAGGTCCTGTCACTGGTTCCCACAGATTCTGCCCCTCCTCTGCCACTACCAAGGAAGTCGTAACTGCAGTGAGGTCTCCCCTCAGCCTCCTCTTCTCCAGCTGAACAGGCAAAGTGAGAAATGACACTAAATTAAACCCTCAGCAATGGGCTCATGAATTGGTTCAACCGGGGATTTTCACTGGGGGATTTTTTGTTTAGGACTTTTTGCCAGTTTCCAAATTGACTCAAAAGAATGAAAGAAAAATACAATCTTTGGAAAACATCACCTTTCACAGATATTTCAGCCAAAAAGTAGTTGGTGAGTCCCAAAACTTTAAATAGCTATTTACCTATTTATGTGTACATTCATGCAAATGAAAACTAAGTTGCATATTCACAAAAGTTTAAAGAAGCATCAGAGTGAAACACAAAGCAGGGGGGGGGGGGGGAAAGGCCCCAACAACAACAATGAAGGTAAACCTTTAAAATCTGAGACAGGGCACAGGAGGAGGGAGTAAAGCTCTGCAAACAAAACTAAATCCAGTGCACTGTTTTTCCCCTTCACAAAGTGAAACAAGCTGTTCCTAAAATAATGCTTCCTTGGTTTTCTGGCAATTAGTGTCCTGAAGGATTAGCCTACAATCGTCGGCAAGTGTTTGCCTTTCCCAGCCGATGTCACCATAGAAGTCTGTGTTTACCTACAAGGCCCAGGGGATAATTTATAAGCTGAGCTGAGGTCCTGCATTTACAGACAAATGTTCCACACTGCCACCCACCCTCCTGTACTAGCTTCCTCCCCATCCACCTCCTGCCCCCTGAAATACAGACAGGACCCTGCCAGGGGCATTGATGAATGAGCTTTAGAGCCTCTGAAGCAAGCCCTTGCCCCACAGTTTATGTTGTTACAGCAAAGAAAGAGGTACTGAAATGGTCAACACATCACCAGATAACATCAAAAATTAGATTTCAGAAAATAACTGAATGCAAAAAATAATTTTCACTGTTCTAGAAAACATAAAAGAAAACTATTGCCTACTCCATAATATTGCCATTTATGAGTTTTAGGTCTACCCCACAGGGTTTTTTAGAGATACTGCTATGTAAAACCTCTCTGCAGTCAGGATGTTCCAATTTAATTTCTAATCTGTACTACCAGTGGTTTAATGCTGCTTTAGTCCTCTAAACCAGAGTACCTAAAAAAACCAAAAATACTAAAATTGGTAAGAGTGTTTGTTTCCACATTATTTTTTCCTGATGTGTCAGAACCTCAAAATGAGAATAGTAAGCTTGTATTTGGGAAGCTAGCCTTTAATGAAAAGTAATATGAATCCTTGTCTTGATGGCCAACTGATAATATAGCTCATGAGAATGAACTTGTTATTTTGAAAACACTAGTCAAAAAAACCACAAGCAAAACAAAACAAATCAATGAATGACTCAATCCTATAAAGAATTTGTAAGTGTGATCAATGTTTCTCACAAAAGAGCCTACTACAAAATAGGTAGACGGATGGATAGACTGATAGATGTGTTCTCAGATCTTCTCAAACATTAACAAAACAAGGCTTAGAGACATTTTGATTAATTACAGTTGATGAATGTTAAAATTTGATGCCTTCTAAAAATGAAAAATACTTTTCTTCTTGAGAATTCCTCTCTTTTCCCTTCAGGATATTATCAGGAGTTTCTGAACTTTGTGGACAGTTTGAATCTGCTTCAGGTCTATACCAGCCACAGGCTGTTCACAAAGTACATTAGAGAACAAAGTTGTTTGACCTTTGAGATCAGCTGCTTTACTTTGCCATATTTAAGACTGGATGACCTGATTTTATAAAGTGTTTATGCTCAAATCAAATTTTGTTTCATTTTCAAAAAGAATGATCTCCAGATTCAAACTTCTCTTTACCTACAAAGCCAGAAAGCCATAATAACTAAAAATTTTGACAGAGATGAATAAGGGCAAAATGGTAGGAGGTAGCAAGAGACTACCAGCTGGCTGCCATAACGAGCACAGACCATCTCTCTTGCAATTACTGAACCCTACAAGTGGTCCCACCAATGTCAATTTGACCAATTTTAGAATAAAGGGCCATTCATTCCAAGTAATGAATATTGAAACCTGGCCATCAGTTTGTGAGCAAGTTTTTACATGTCTATCATGAGGGGACCTCAATAAGAAATGTCCTTGTGATGGTGTCACTTCAGAACAAAAGCATGCAAAGAATGGCACGTTTTTCTGTAGCTGCCACCCATCTAGGCAGATACAGTAGGAGACCAAAGGTTGCATGCATTTAGCCAGCAAGGAAATGCAATATTCTTTAAGAAAGGCATTGCCTGGAGTGGATTTTTATAAAGAAACAGAATTCATGAATAAATAAACCAGATGTGAATAAGCCAGGCTAGGGTATTAACAACTCCTAGCGCAAGAAACCCCCGATCTTGCTTAAGGGTTTTTCTACAAATAACAAACACAAAAACATTAATGTTGTACCATTGTCAATCATGTCAAGAACTCTGTTTGTGTCCAGGAACCCTGATATTCAACAGCACAGATCAAATCCACCAGATATTAAGACATCTTGTATTATTGAAATATATTGTAATTATATGTAATATATTATATTCTTGTATTTCCACCAGTAAAGGTATATATTGACTGACCTGATCTGAGTCTTTCACTTGAGAATTTTTCCCTTTTCTGCAACCACAACTCATAAGCAGTTTTGCATCTCCAATGACTTTTCCCTAGAAGAGATAAGGCAAGAAAAACATCAGCACAGTCTCAACCACTGAAGACCAAGAAGTCTTGTATTTATTACCAGAAACAGGGGAAGAAAGAGCATTAGGGAAGCCTTTGGACTCATCCTGCATTGCTGGGAGGTACCTCTTCACAGAGGGGTAGCTCCCAAGCTGCCAAGAAGACTTTCCCAAAGAACAATACTACAGCATCAGGGATGTGACATAGACAGGGGTAGAAGGATAGCAAGGTGCATGGGAAAACGCAGTGGGAAAGCAAAGCTGAAAAGAGATAAGGTATTTTAACCCATTGTTTTCATACATTTACATGAACGGGAACAAGTCTATCATGCTCAGAGAGTACAAGCACCAAACTGCAGTGACTTAAGAAAAGCTCCCTTACCAAGTTAGCGCCTACTTGCTTCTAGTGTGTCTATATTTGGTGAAATCAGGTCTACAGGTGTGACTTGCCCTCAGTAGGACAATGGGTCCACATCACCGTTGGTATTAAATCCCTGCCAGGAATTCAACAGCCCACCCTCACCCAGCACTGATGGCACAGACCTTGTAATTTCTACAAGATAGAATCACAGAATGTTTGGGTTGGAATGGACCTTAAAGATCATCCAGTTCCAACCCCCTGCCTTGGACAGGGACACCTTTCACTATACAAGGTTGCTCAAAGCCCATGCAGCCTAGCCTTGAACACTGCCAGGGTGGATGTTGGGGTCAGCAGAGATTTCCAAAGCAACAGAGTCCCCTCACTCTCCTTTTACCTGCAAAGAACAGTTTGAGAAAGAAGCTGAGCTCGGACACCTTATTTTTGTTGAAAACCCACCAGACTGAGTGTGATCAGAGCAGCAAGGATCCTCATGTTAACATGGTTCTTTGTGGGGATTATTTGAGTCACTCTGGTTCTTCACCAGAGCATTTTTGTTGCTTATCAAGCCTGGGCATCTTGATAAATCACCATGACAGAAAGGGTTTGGGATTCCAGATTTGGTCAAAGTGATCCTTGAACTCAGACTGTAACACAGGCAATGGAGTCCCCACAAACCTGTCACAATTACTTGCTTTCCATGGGCACACACACAAAGATGTCTATTTTCAGAGTTTTGCTGCCCACAGCTGAAAAATAAACACTCTCAGCATCCACTGGGGAACAGAGGGAGAATCTGCTCACGTACAGCCATGGAGAGTCACGAGATTTCAGCTGGGTTAATTTATATAGAAAAGGAGATCCCAACACTAACACAGTTATCGAGTTTAGCCAAGTGGAAGTGCTCTGTCCTAAACGACAAGGAAGGGAAAGGGCATGATTAAAAGGAGTTGCAGACATTGCTCAGTGTCAGGGCACAGCAGAGAGATGACCCTTGGTGGCAAGAATTACAAACAGGCAGACAAACTTTTGGTCACCTTGGGAGAGCCTGCAACCTGCCAGGTGTGGTGAGATCTCTTACTTGGTGACCTCAGCATCTCACAAGTCCCAGCAAGGTCAGATAATGTGCAGAAATTACCTTTTTTCCTCTTTCCAAAAAAGAAGCTGGGAAAAAAAATAAGATATTTTAAAGGTAGTACTGATACTTCATCTGATACTTAACAAAATGCTTCATTTGGTCTGCTGATAGCATCCTGTCAAACTTGGAGGTTTTCAGGGGAATAGTTGCAATTAACATCCTCTGCCGGTGACTCCAATCTATCAGTGGTGTTTTGCTCTTGCCCCATTATTACAGTCCTTCAAAAATCAGTCCATAATCTCTAAAATTCAAAAACCATTGCCCAGAAAGAAGTGATTAAACTAGAATGTTTAAGCAAGTGTATTAAATTATTAGGATAGTGACAGGAAACTGAGGCACAGGGAGAGACTCGTCTGTCTAACCACAGAATGCCTTCTACACATCCCACAAGTTTGAGCTACAAAGGACCTAAGAGAGACCCACACATTTCCTAACAGGCAGCTGATGTGCAACCAGGATATCTTGGGGTACCTAACCACACACTTGTGGTTAGGAAACTAGATCCATATATATCTTGTTGATGGTCCCAGTATCCACTGCTAAGTCATCATGTTGAAAAAGGTAATTCAACTCTCTTTTAACCACAAGCCAAGGAAACACTCCCATTTTTAGACCCTTCCATGGCTCTAATGTGACCTGAGCTCGTGGCAAACCACACCCATGTTCTCCTGCCCAAGTGGAAATATCACCAGTTTTATTTACCAGAGAGAAATTGCAAGATGTTGCCCATAGTCACCTTGGAAATCAGGAATAGAAGGGGAATATTAACCCAAAACTTGATTTTTCTTTTTCTTTTTCTCTGGCAGTACAAGAATGAAGGGGCTCTTCCATTCCCTAAAAAAATCAGATGAAAGCAATGCACTGGATGAATAACATCCTTTTCCAGCTGTGGATGTACCTCTCCTAATGTGCACTGGCTGAATGAGCTGCTACCTCCACCTTGTTTTAGGAAAGCTTCTTATGAGCAGATGCTTAATTTGGGGATAGGTGTCTAACATTAGGCAGCTAAGTTGAAAGGCAAAAGAGAAAAAAAAAAAAAGCATATGGACAACATTTGCAGCCAGTCGCAACTCTGTTCCAGAGCAGATGGAGGCCTTGTCATTCAGGGGTTTCCTCACATACACCAAGCAGTTCAGTGGGGATAGGGAAAGGGGCTTCTGTTTGGATGCTTCTGTCTGGAACCAGATTAGAAGGAAGCAGGCTTTTCCGCAGCACACGCCTTGTGTTACATTAAACATGCATATGCAGCTTCAGCTTTTATTCAGTGATCTGAAACAGAGCCCTCCAGGGTGCTAAGGGTTAGGGGGTTTTTGTTTGTTTATCTGTATGTTATTTTACAGTTTCTAGTGCCCAAGGAGTTTGTTAAGAAACTAAAACACCTCGCTGGGGCTATCCTGCTGTGGATGTTGCCTCCTAATATATCCCCCCTTCCTTCATCCAGCAGTGCCTGATGCACATAAGCGAGGGAGAAGAACACTGCAATGAGAGGAGCCTCAACTCACCGGGTATTATAGATGTTTGGTCTTGATTCATAGAGCACCGTTTTCATGTTTCCTGGCCTTTTAATAACCATGTTGAGGACGAGCACAGTTATGCTGAAATCTCACAGATGTACTGTCTACTTTTGATGAGATGCTGTGGTTTGGAAGCAGGTAGGCACAAGGTTTTCCAGCAGGGAAGCTCACTGTGCCTTCTGCTGGCTCCTACCCTTTGTCAGACACCACCCTCCCCAAGGCAAAGAGCAAGAAGGCTCCTTGACAAAGAACACATGTCACATTATCGCACCTCTTAGAGCGGATATCTCTGACCTCACCCATCTCCTTGCACCACAGGCTCCAGCAGTTGGCCAAAGTTCGCAGAAAAAGAAGAAAAAAATCATAATAATAGTAACAGGCTTAATTATCTCAGCTGCACGGGTGACAGGAGCTGAGCGGTTGCCAATTTTAACAGACTGTGGTCGAGAAATACCGAACTGCGTCACCCAGAAGTCAAATGAGGGTCGGTCACAACCCGCTTCGCGCCAGCGGCTCCGGGGGAGGCTCAGGGGCACACACAAATCACAGCGGTGTCACCCAGAGCCGGCCCAGGCAGAGCTGCCAGCCCTCTTTAAAGGAGTCAGACACGAGGCACATGGCACCGGCGGGCCTCACAGAGATGCCAGGCTCTGTGCTCTGGAGGAGCTGGCTGGGATTAACGGGAGGATCCCGTCCTCCTCCCGCTCTCCCAAGCCTGTGGCTGAAAAGCTCAGCTCGAGAGGTGGGCTCAGCTTAGCAGCGCCGTGTCGTGCACCTTGCAGTGGCTGACAGGTCCAGCAGGGCTCTGACCTGCTCCATTTTCATCAATCTTCCTCTAATCTGGGCAATGGCCATTGAAAATACTGAAGTAGCCTCTTCCCCAGGGAGCTGGTACAAACACACAGAGGATGGTCGGGTGCTGGAACAACCTCAGAGCAGTGGTCACAGCCCCAAGTCTGCCAAAGTTCAAGAAGTGTTTGGACAAGACTCTCCAGCACATGGTGTGACTCTTGGAGCTGTCCTGTGCAGGTCCAGGACTTGGACTCCATGATCCTTGTGGGTCTTTTCCAACTTGAGATATTATTCTATGATCCTATGTATAGCACTGCAACAGTGAACTCTAAAAATCCCCATGGGTGTACAAATGCCATTAAGAAGAACAACACATTGTGTTTATTATGTTTTTTGTGCTGTTCTGTGAGGGTGATCCACGCATTTTCAAGAACCAGTACCCAAGTGCCTATAGTGGAAGAGTGGGAGAGAAGGGGGGAAAATGAAGGGAAACAAGAACTGAATCCAAGGTGGAGGCAAGCGGCAGTACAACAGACAGCTGGTGTTTGGGTGGTGGTAAATCACCCTGAAATGAGCCTCTTCCCTCAGCTCAATGAGGCCTAAACAACAAAGGAAGGCACAGCTTGCAGCCGGACAGCCTGCTAGCCAACCACAGACACACATGACAGCTTCATTCAGGAGCCCGGAGTCAATACAAAAGCTCCGAAATCAATCCGACATCCTGCGACCTCAAACAATGCGCCAAATCTTCTCAGAATTGGAGCCCCAAATGAGGGGGAGCAGCATTCAAGGGAGATCAAACCGCAGGGCTGGCATTGAAAGGGACTAAAAAGGAGAAGAATGTTCCCAGTTTATTAATGGCGAGGTCTGGCCGGCTGCATCCCAGCCGCCATAGGTTACGTTCATTAAAGGGCAGCGCTTTGCACGTATTATGCAGAGCGCCCGGAGAGTATGTGTTGTGTGCGTGTGTGCGCCAGCGTGCCCCTCACTTGCTAGAGATCAGGATGTGCCTTTCTGCTTAGCACTGTTGTCTCCCATCAGAAATTCCTCCTGTGTGAACCGCAAACGGGGTTTTTTCCCACTTGAGCGAACTGTATGGGCACAGACGCGCACGCATACGCTCGCTCTCTCTCTCATCCCTGAGCTTGAAAAGCATAAAGGAACTCAGACAGGCTCTTTCCAAGTTTAAAAAAAAAAAAAAAAAAAAAAAAAAAAGGCCCAACATTTCACATCCCCTTCCCTCCCAACCATACTCTCAGCTCACACACACACACAAAATCTATTACAAAAGGCTGAAGCATTATGCGATTGCCGCTACTGCTGATGGAGTTGATTGCTCCATAAACCCCACTCCTACATGCCATAAAGGACCTGGTCCCACAGCACAACAAATCCACAAAGAGGAGAAAAGGAAAAACAAAAAAAATACCCTGCTTCAATCTTCAGTCGCTGGAGTTGTCCCCTCCAGTCAGAATTGCCCCAGCTGGGGTAGTTTCACCTGCAGAGTCTGTCTTGCAGCACTACACAAAAATGGCACCCTTCCCCCTTCAGCAACAAAAAGGCCAAGCAAACACTTTTCTATCAGCTTCCCTTTGAAGGCAGGTAGAAAAGTAGAATGCAGACACAGAAACAAGCCAAAAAACCAACAAAACAACAACAACAACAAAATTGCAAAAGTACTGCTAGGATTTGCCTGCTCTAACTAACTTTTTTTCAGCTGAAAAAAAATTTTGAAAGACTCAGACCTTGAAAGTTCTGTCCTCCGAAGATGCACTGCCCAAGACTGAGGGCTTTCTAGAGGAGGTCAGACTTGAAAAATGCTCCTTTTTCTGTGCTGAAATGTGAATAGATGAAGAGAGAGGACTGAAATTTCCAAAGCCATCCAAGGATCCCATGTGTTTTCACTGAAGATGTGTCAAAGTCTAATCACTTTTGCTTGTCATGTGTCACATTGATCTTATATTCACAGCAGACACTGCTGTGGAAGCTGGGAAGCTCTCTCAAATTTGGAGAAACTTAGGCAAACAGTAAATGTTCCTTAGGATGCTGCAATTCCCATGTATTTTATCTCAAATGCTGGGGGGAAAAGTTAGAGAAATTGAGTATGTTCCATCCCTGGAAGCGTTCAAGGCCAGGTTGGACAGGGCTTGGATCAACCTGGTCTAGTGGAAGGTGTCCCTGCCCATGGCAGGGGGGTTGGAACGGGATGACCTTTAATGTCCCTTCCAACTCAAATCGTTCTGTGATTCTATGAAATAAATATCAAGGTTCCACAAAAAAACCCTTTACGCTTTATTCACACTTTGTTTCACTAATCTACACTATTCCTGCTACGCCCCTGCGGTCCTTACAGACCGTGAGGGTGATTCTTATCTCCTCCCCTGAGAAGACATCTCTAATTTTACCTTGTGATAATGTTACACAGATGCCAGAGGGCAAGTGGGCAGGGACGAGTATAGCAGACTCAATAAACTTTTCCAAAGTGGGATGGAAGATCAACACCAAAGGCAAGACAAGATGAGGTGATACCCAACCCCCAGACAGGAAGACTGGAGAAGTCCTCGCCTGGTTATCAACAGCAAGACAAAAAGCCTCTCCATTAGCTTTCGTGGAAAGAGGGAAACTGCAGCCAGCCTGGGTGAGTGCCCAAATAGGTGGTAGATGAGTGGTAGGAAATGATGGAGGCTGCAACAATTCCTAGCACTGCAGGTTAAACAGAGTCTGCAGGGATCAACCGGAGAAAGATTAAAGGCTAAGTTTGTTGGGAGGATAATAACGTTGAAAATTTTCATTCTAAAGTACGTCTGCCTTCACACTGAAATAGCACTTTTTGTTTCAGATATCTAGTGAGTCCAAATGTATGCTTTTCAGTTTCAAATTCAGGAAAACGGAGCTCTTTGGATGAACTGCCTTTTTTTTTTTTTTGCCTTGCCTGCTTTAAACTCTGTTATTTGAATAATTTAACAATCTATCTTAAATATTTCACCAATAAATCACAGGCTTGTGTTTCTATTTCATGTTAAAACTAATCAGTGGAGGAGTGCCTGAGCTGCAAGTTAAAATTCTGCTCCACCAAGCCAGCAATGCATAATCATTTCTCTTCAGACTCTCTGGCGAATAAAAACTTCTCTGCAGAATTAATGTCATATAAAAAGTTCTTTGTGCAGGCGTAGAGTGCAACTGTGGTCCAGGATCATCTGCATCCTGCCAACAGGGCTCAGGATTTCCAGAGCTAATTGCTTTGTATAGTTTTCCCACCCTGCCAAGCACAAGCATGGAGCTCACAGATGAATCCCATCCATGGGCACGTTGAGATTGAGTCCCACTTCACCAGTCAAGACGCTGATAATACACACAGAGCTCCAAATGGTCCATGCATGTGATGATTGTATTGGGATTCCGTGCTTGTTCCCATCAAAGAGGAGAAAATAGAACAAAATTAGTATGCCGTTGGCCAAAATGAGTGATTTTTAAAAATGCCTCTGGGGTGAAGGTGTTGGGAGCCTGTACCAAGAAATACCAAATCCACTGAGCATCAGCGGGAATAAAACTTCGTAAGTTCCTAAATTGTGTAGCCATTTTAAACTACATTTTGATGAGGTTGTGATGCAAAAGCAACACAATTATAAAACCTAAGAAAAATACACCTACCCCTCCCTCACCCTCTCCCAAAGTCCCAGTTCCTCAAAACAAAGGCAGCAAGCCTCACATATCTATAATTTAGTGCAATTAACTCTAATTTTGTTCCTAAATCATTGAGACACATTCAATGCAAGACTCCCTTCAGTCTCAGCCAGCAAAATCCAAAGTGCATGAACGATGTGAATAGATAGCAAGAAGCTGATAGATAGCATATTGAATTCAAAAAAGAAAAGGAGAGAGAGAAAAATGAAGACCAAAAGGGAAGTGAAGGGGAATCTCCGTCAACTGCATTATTATTAAGCTGCCTTTCAGTTTGTTTTGTGTCAATCTTTTGCTTAGTTTTGATTCAAAACTTAAAAAGTCTCTTCTTTTGCTTCAAAATCATCTGTAGTGGATGATCTCACATTGATGTCCACAAGAGCAAAACATGCACAATCCTATACGCACAGAAAACAATCATCTAGGGCAACATGACTCCTCTTGTGAAGCTGGGCAAATGCCTGAGCATCCCAGCTCCTAAATCTGGCTGGAGCTTGCCTGGGGCAGGGTAGGCGAGGTGAAATTGGAGATATGTTCTCCTCCTCCTCCTCCTCCTCCTTGTTTGAGGCAGACATCTCCATATTTCCTTCCTGTGTTCAGCCAACAAGACTTCCTGCACAACCTGACATGGAAACAGCTAATTTACTGCTTTGTGTCAGGAATGCAGCCAAGGTTTCAGCCCCCTGTTCCCCGGACTCCCTCAGCTGGCCTGCTTCATCCCAAAAAGGGTCTCCCCTTCTTCCTACCCTTCCCCTCTAACACAGACTCCTCCTCCTCTTCTGCTTTTGTAACTTATCTCCCTGCAAGCCACTTCCCAACAGGAGTCGAAATTAAACAGGCTGCCCATATGCCATGGCTCACTTGTTGTCTGTTCCCCTCACTGCCATCTGGCCTATTTGCTCAGCCAAAGGGGAAAAAAAAAAAAAATTAGGGAAGAAAAAGAAAAGGAAAAAAAAAAAAAGAGAGAAAAAGGGATGAGGGGATAAGGAAAAGAAAAAGGATAAATCCAGACACAATGAGGACAAGGAGGGAGGTGATGATGCTGTCTCTGGCATCTGCTCCTTGGCCAGTCTCCCAGATAGATCAGTAATGGAGAGCAGCAGAACCAGTGACAATTAACCCAAACACAGTCCTGTTTGTTTAACCTGTTCACAGAGATCAACCCATGTGCTGCTCCTCTGGCAAGGAGGCACCACACTCCAGCAAGGAGATTCCCACTGAAAAACTTCTAACCAGAGGAGGCAAAGAAAGATCCTCATCTCCTGAACCAGGCTGGGGAAAAAAATGCAGATTCTTCAGAGCATGACAACTGTGATGGTGGGCTAAGATTTTCCTTAATTTCCCAAATCCCAAATCCCAAATAGTAGCGCAGTCTAGAGCAAGGAGAGATGTGACTGAGAGAAGGGGAAATTGCATTTAGGGTTCGGGTTTTGATGTACCCCAACTTCCTGAGCTCTGACCCTGCAAGACCAGAGGAAAAGAAAGAAAGTGACAATAAAGAAGTCAGAAGAGAAAAAAAAAAATAGAATGATCCCAAAACACCTAATTATTTTCATGCTGTTTCTGTAAAAAATTTTCATCCCTGAAAAGTGCAGAAATCAGAGATTTTATTTTTTTTTTTAAAGGACAAAGAAAATAGGTTAGTTCAAGGAACTGCATGGCTCACCATCACTAAACATTTGGGGGTTTAAACATTGCCAGGGTGGGGGGGAAGTCTGGGAGCAGAGCTGTGGATATAACAGAAGTTATGTTTGTTTTTCAAGNATTAAAAACAAAAAAAAAAAAAAAAAAAATTAGCCTGAAAAATAGTTCTCTAAAACAGACAACTACTAAGCCATTTACACAGCAGACTGAGAGTATGAAAACTGTTTTCAACACACTTTACTTCTTTTTCTTTGTTTTATTTTTTAGCTTGCAATGAGACAACGTGAAGAGGTGGGTGCATGTGCCAGAAGGAAGTTAATCGCGTTTCAGCCCTCTCAACCCATTTCTGCATCTATTTACCTCTAAGGGGGAGAGGCAGGATTCAGCTCGTGTTTCCCTGCAGAGCACAAAACGTGGGGAGCACAGAGGCGTGTGCAGGGGCACACGTGCCTCGCCCT
>VYXB01001845.1:14151-41528 GCA_013397135.1 Pachyramphus minor | reverse complement strand
TGAGATGGGTGTCAAGAGCCATACGGTGGGTTCGTCCTGAGGCCGACACTGCTGAGCCACGAGATGATGATAATTACCATTAGAGCTCCATCAGATCATGGAGGGGAAGCCCCTGCAGGGAGAGGCAGACGGGGAGGAAGATCAGACCTCCTCTTTCCAAGGCAACAGGGCTCATGTGCGGGCACAGATAAGTCTCAGATGCTTCCCAGAAGGAGAGGTGTTGTTGCACAGCCCATTAGGGAAAGAAAGAATGTGATTTTTAAAAATGCCTCTGGGGTGAAGGTGTTGGGAGCCTGTACCAAGAAATACCAAATCCACTGAGCATCAGCGGGAATAAAACTTCGTAAGTTCCTAAATTGTGTAGCCATTTTAAACTACATTTTGATGAGGCTTTGCATTAGCCATGTGCCTACACCTGACTCCTTCCCAAACACAGAGTAGAGGAGTAGATCCTTCTGAAGGCAGTACCTTCCGATTCAAGCTTATGTTTTTTCCACTGCAGCCTAACTCAACAACAGAGTAAATCAGAGTAGACTGAATGTTTTCATGCGTGTGCAGTCACTGATCAACATGAGCACTCTCTGTCTCAGGCTCCCCATTTTTCTACACCTGCACCTGTACATATAGGTAAGCAACAGAGTGTGGTAAGCAGTGCCCCAAAGGGAAGGCTGCACTGTGTTTTCCAGCAGCTGGACTTGTAGTCCCTCATACAGAATCATAAAATCATAGAATATTCTGAGTGGGAAGGGACTCACAAGAATCACTGAGTCCAACTCCTGACCCTGAACCCCAAGAATCCCACCATGTGGGATTGAGAATGACTCTTTCACCATCCAGCCAGCTCACTTGCAGTCTTCAGAAAAGAAGAAATAGTTTATGAATGAAAAACACTTTGTGACAGTGGAAAGAGAAAACAGAAGTTCACTTAGAACCAAAACATGGCAGCATTTCCAACTTTAACAGTGCAGTTACCCCACAGTGGGGCCTCCGGATTTGGGAAACCATTAAAAGCAGCAACAACAACAACAGCCAAAGAAAAGTCCTCTGTGAGGAGACGAATCCCACCACAGGTTTTGGCTGACATCACTAGCCCATCCACGCTCTGCTGTTGTGGTTTATGATCTCACCATGAAGCACCTCTGTGGAGTCATTCCATCCTATCTCACTGCAGCCCATCCATTATTCTCTACCTAATTGCTTCCACAGCGCTGCGGCAACAGAGATATTTCCTACGGCTGAACATTTGTATTCCCAAGAGCTGGCACCTGTCAGGTCAAGTTCCTCAGTCTTTACATTTGATGTTACTACAGTGGGAAGGTGTTCCAGAGAACAGAAAAGCACATGGAGACAGCAATCAATCTGATTTCTTGGTTTACATTTTCCTTTAAACAGAAAGGGACTTGCTAAAGATCATATTACATTATTCGATGGAAATAAGATGGAAGGAAAGGGGAATTGTGTCAACCACAATCTGTGCAATATACCATTAAATCAAAATTCTCTAGTTAGGAATAACAAAGAGCTGCAATAAAGTCAATGGGAAGGCGGCGCAGTATGGAAAACTGGGAAGGGGAGGGTACATTTTTCTTGTGCTTTTGTTTAGAGATGTGGGAGCTGGGACAGATCAACTCCGAGCTAATGGCATCCAAGCTGACTCCTGAACACTGTGACGCCCTGGGGTCTCAGTTTTCCACAGAACAAACCAATCCATCCTGTGAGGGGAATGAGGACATTGGCCTTTTTGTAACTGGAAGGGAAAGCCCCAGGAGTTCCCCTAAGGTGTCCACTGCCAGGATGCCACTTGCAGCAGGCCACGAAGCAGCAGGTACCATGTTTCACCTCTCTGACTGGAGCTTTTGAGCACCAGGCCATTTCAGAAACACATAATTTCACATTTTTCCACTCTCTGTACCAAGGTTTCAAAATACTCTGCATCTGCATGTTGTGCTAAGGGAAGATGATGTCCTCTCATGACGATATTGGCATGACACCAAGAAATTTTGGGGTCCTCGACTTGCTTTCCCTCTGAGAGGTTTTCGTATTTTGATAATCACTTTAAGTCTCTCTGATTTTTTTACTTCTCCCATGTTTAATGGCAAGAAAACTTTTCATTCTAGGATTTCTTCAATGGGCCTAAAAGTAGTTTTTCAAACCAGTATGAGGATCATTTCTAATCTGGCACACCTAAGGTGTTCAACCGTGAGTCTTTGATTTATGTAACAGAACCTAATGCCTTCAAAGACCTCCCATCCAAATATTGGATTAATCCAGGCATACTGAATCCATCTAGATTGGCATAATTTAACCTCCAGCAGCTACGGGGTCACTACTAGTAGAACTTAAAAGGACTGTATTTGCCCATCTTGGCCTCACAAAGGCCAAGGGATAATTGTCATCTTTAGAGAGGAGCCTCCTCACTGCTCTATCACACCTGGCCATGCTGGTAAAAGGGGCAGCACACTCAGAGACTACTCCTGTGGTATGTTGCCACTTGTTGGTCAAGGAAGCCCAACCACATCCTCAGTATGAAGAGTCAAATGTGAGAGCAGTCTGAAGCCTCTCTGGTGACCAGTGACAGGACCCCAGAAAACAGCATGAAGCTGTGTCAGGGGAGGTTTTGGCTGGATATTAGGAAAAGTTTCTTCACCCAGAGGGTGATTGGGCACTGAACTGGCTCCCCATAGAAGTGATCATGGCCCAAGCCTGTTAGTTCAACAAGTGTTTGGACAATGCTCTCAGGCACATGGTGGGTTTCTTGCAGCTGTCCTGTGCAGGGCCAGGACTTGGACTCCATGATGCTCATGGATCCCTTCCAACTCAGAATATTCTATGACTCCATGAAGACCTGAGCCCCTCTATCCTGAGAGTCCCACATCTCCCAGCCATGAAGCCTGTGGGTGTTGGCGCAAGGCTTCCAGGCTTGTCTTGGCTGGTGGTTCTTACTAAGTTCTCGGTTTTAGGGACGTTTTAAGGCCATTTGCCACCCCCAGCTTCCCATATCAGCTGTCTCAGCATCTGGTTTGGAAGTTCAAAAAAAAAAAAACCACCCAAGGCTTTGAGTCACAGCAGGCCGCAATCCACTATTTAAGACTGGGCCTAAACCTATGTCTTTCTGCTCCTGCATGGTCTGGACCCAAAATTACAGGAAACAGAATGGTGACATGCAAGTCAGTGGCGAGCATGAAGAGACAGCCAGGCTCCTGGCCAGGCAGTCTAGTTTGCCACAAAGGAGATAAAACACAACCAAAAGCCCCTTAATTGCCATCAGAAGCCAGGGGCAGCCCAGGCAGAGCAGCAGGGCCAGGACAGAGCAGTGGCAGACACAGCTCCTGCCAGCCAGACCCAGCCTCCTCTCTGGCCTGCTTGGAGCTACAAAGGCCTAAACCAAAGCAATGGGAGGAAGTTTCAATGCTTACAAATCTTCAGTTTGGACTCCTTATAATAATGGTGTCAGTTAAGAAATAAATAAACAAATAAACTCCCAGTGATCTCTCTGATCTAGCCAAATGTGGCCAAAAAGAAGCATGTTTATTTTTGTTTGAGTTCCCCAAAGCCAATATAGGTTCTTCTGTGTGTGTCTGAAGTCCAAAAAACCAATTTCTGCACATTTTCATTCTTTGAGAGAAGAATTACATTTTTGGGGAAGGCAAGGACAACTTTCTTTTAATTCAAAATCTGAGGGAGATCTTTCCAACCAAACTTATCAAACTTATGAACTCCCACCCATGTTACTTAACTATCTTTATAACATTTGATGTTCAACTTCACCTAAGCCTGCTCATCATATTCACTTGAGGTGTAACAAGCAAAGTTAAAAAAGGAAGGATGAAGTATATCTGTAATTCTTAAAATATTCCAAACAAACAGAATGTCCTGTAGGAAACATGAATGCTCTGAGCCTCTATCCCAGTCATAAAATGTTACAGCAATGGGGCAAACCACTGAATTAATGACATCAATATATGGATAGCCCTTACAGTAAAATGCCATGTCTCCTTTTAGCCTCAGATGCTAGGAACTGCATTGCTTTGAACTGTTATCACCCATCCCTCCCACCCACTCCTCCAAGAAGATAAAAATCAGGGTCTGGGCTGCTGAGTCAGATTACAAACATTCAAACAAGACATTTATTCAGACACAGTTGGTTTTGGTCCCTACTTCACTGAAACTATGTGTCACGGGGCTCGTAGGAGGCTCCTTTAACCTCTTACAGGGAAATGAGTCTCTGAGAACCAGAAACCACAGGCACGGAGGAAGAAAAAAAAAATCTGTTTTGTGAACGGGGCAAATTTCTGAACTTCTGGTCAGAAACTTGTTCTTCTCAGTATAAAATCCTGAGCACCTGAGCAGATGACCCTGGAGAAATACTATGGCCTGAAGAAATACAGCACTAGCCCGGATGTTGTGAAATTTAACATTTGGTCTATTATAAGAGGTCAATGTAATGGGTATTATTTTAGAAATTGAAACTTTTGAGCTGACCAGACTCATCAGTCCCCTGAGAGAAGCTCTTCTCTTTTTGTTGCATGAAAAAGTACAATTTTTGTTACATGAAAAGTACAATTTCTGGGGTGAGCTCGGCCTTCAGATCGTTACAGCTGAAGACACCCCAGCAAAGTTCAGATTTTCCATTTCTCTTGGGCTTCTTCAAGTCCTCTTTTCAGTTTCAGTTTATATTTCCTGTCTCACTGTCTTTTCATTTTTAGGGTTTCAAACTTAAACATACAAACAAAAGCAGCGCTGACTCAAGACCTTTTCGTGTTTCTCTCATTTTGACCAGAAGCCAGAACAGGCCAAATAAAATGAAATGATGCTTTCATACCACCTTGGTGTTTAAAGTGCCTTGTAGATCTGTAGGCCATCACAGACGATGGCCTGTGATGTCACATCCCTTATTCACAGGGAGGGAAATAAAAACAGAGGAACTTTAATGGATTGATATTTTCATTTTAAGCACGAAATCCATGTTCTCAATTCCTTGTCTTGCATGCTGGATACTCCTTGGTTTTGAGGTCCAAAACTCTTTGGAATTTAAACCCCAAACCTTCCTGCAAACATGATGCAGCAGCACGTGTGCTGAAAACATTCATAATTAACTAAAACCAAGCCTCCCTTGCTGAACACAGAGGGGAGAAACTTCTCTTTTGAAGGTGAACAGGGGTTCATGGCTGAGAACCATGGGTCCTCCTGCAAGACATGGTTTTGTGTTGGTCTCAGATCCTCTGGCCTCTCAACATCCCCAAACCAAATAAACAATGACAAATTTTTAACTGAATTTGATTGACTTCTCATCCTCTTGGTTTTTTTGTTGTTGTTTTTTTATTTTTTTTCTAGCAGGGTTACAGATGAAGGATCAGATCTTTAAAGACTGCAACTAGAGCTGTCAGAGCTCCCTCGCTCCCTGCCCTGTGAGGAGTGCACAGGATGAGTGCTCACATCTTTCTCCTAATTTCAGCACCTGGGAATTACTTCCCTTATCCTGCAATTTTGACCTCTTTTCCTTTCAATGCCACTTGCACTCAGAAAGCAAAAATCCAGTCCTGGGGGAATATATGAGATGTTTTACATCCCAGGACAACACTTCAACACTTTGTTTGGGGACTGCAAAAGGAGGCAAGACAATCACCTGCTTGAGTGAGCTCTTTGGAGGAGGCAAACAAGTGTCACTTTGTTCTCACTTGTGCAACCCAGGCAGAGACTGAGGGGGGTAACGGAAGGTCAAGACAGACCCGTGATTTAAAGGCAGGAGAATGGTTTGATGACTGAATGAGCCGGGGGCTTCACTTTCAGCTCATGCTGACACGGATCATTATGCAGAGGGAGGCCCAGAATCACGGAATCGTTTAGGTTGGAAAAGCCCTTTAAGATCAAGTCTCACCATTCCCCCAGCTCTGCCAAGCCCACCCCTAATCCATGTCCCCATGTGTCACATCTACACCTCTTTTAATCCCCCCAGGGATAGAGAATCCACCACTAGCCTGGGCAGCCTCTGCCACGGCTGGACAACCCTTTTGGTGAAGAAAATTTTTAATATCCAACCTTTATCTCCCCTGGTGCAACTTGAGGCTGTTTCCCCTTGTCCTGTCTCTTGTTCCCTGGGAGCAGAGCCCAATCCCCATCTGACCCACCCTCCTGTCAGGGAGTTGGAGAGGGCGAGAAGGTGCCCTCCGAACCTCCTTTTCTCTGGGATAAGCCCCTCCAGCTCCCCATCAGACCTGTGCTCCAGGCCTTTCCCCAGCTCCATTGCCCTTCTCTGGACATGCTACATGTTAGTGCCTCAGTTTCCTCACTGTAAGGCAGTGACTGTGCTGCTCATTCCCCTCACAGGCCTCCTGAAACAAGGCACAAATCAGCAGAGCTGAGCAACTAACACACCACTACTGCACAGCCATAGGCAGGAAGAGACTCATGCCTTGCCTTGCTCCAGCAGCAGGAGTATTGCCCAACCCTCTCAACCCTGCTTTCCAAGACCAGCTGTAGTGCAAGGCCAGCAGAAGGGAACCCTGGCAGACCTCAGCATGCCTCACTTGAAGCTGATACACAAAACCAGGTAGGCTTTCTTTCCCTTTGCTTAACAACAAAGATTTGGGCCCGCTGATAAATGCTGAAGCTTTAACCAAGCTCATATTGACTATTAAAAATCTCTTGACTGCCTCTTGGGTATCTTTAAGGAGCGTGTAAGTCTTCAAGGGCCCAAATGCAATATGATTTCCTGGCCACAAATAGGGTATACCCCTGCCAAAACCTTCCTCTACTGCAGCTATGGCATTCTCCAGAAAACATTTTATAAGCTGGTCTCCAAGCTTTAATACAAGAGTATATAGAAGTGAACATAAAACTTGCTGACCCTCATGCTGGTTTTTGGCTTGAGGAACTGTTTCTTTTTACATCTTTCTCCCTTTCTCCTTAATTAACCCCATATTTCTAAGAAATAAAGAAATTATGTTAATTGAAACCTTCTCAGCACATTATGAGCTCTAGAAGGAGCATTCAGAGAAGGGGGAGGCAGAATGGCAGAGGGGATGTGCAGGACAAAATCACCCCTTGGAGGAAGATGTCAGAGTGTGAAAGGCCAGCTAACTGCTCTTGGTCACATCAACCTGGATTTTCCTCCTCCCAAATGTCACCAGAGCTTCCCACCCCCATCCAAGAGCAAGCAAGAGATGCCAGAGGGCTGGGCCAAGGCAGAAATCAGTGCAGCTAACCTGTGATGCACCAGACAAGCAATTTCTCTTCCTTCACTTCCACCATGACTGTAATAGCCCTGCCCAGGTACACAGGCATCATGCATTGCACAGGCTTGAAACACAGTTATTATCCACACTACACGCAGACAAAATCAAGGTTTGAGTAGTTGTCATGTTTTATCAATACACCATCAAATCTCATTAATCTCCTGTCCAGCAGATGAGAGATGCATCCTTATGACACCCAGATTTTTCATGGTAGCACCTCCATGCAATAAGCTGGACCTGCAAAGCAAGGTTGGAAGGTACTTGGAGAGATGTGGTCCAGTGAAAGTGTCCCTGCTCACGGCAGGGGATTGGAACTAGGTGTTCTTGAAGGTCCCTTCTAACCAAACCATTCTACAATTCTATGAAAGCAAGACTTCTGTGGCTGCAAAAACATCAGGAATGGGTCAGATTCTGCTCGTGAGACATCCTGAGTTCAGAGATGCAGTATTTTGACTCTGCAGTTGCAGGGTAAAAATGACCAAGCAAAATACAAGCATCAGGCTTCAGGGATTTCCATCAGTGTAAGTGCAAAGTTTTTGGAAACAGGTTTACTGGGAATACTGTTTTCATTGAAGTCCTCCCATGCTTCCCCTCCCCAGCTGGCTGACTTTCCCAGTCTCGGTTTGCAGCCTGCCTGAATAACACCCAAAATATTTTCTCAATTAGAGGAGAAAACAGGAATTTGCCACTTGTCTGCCTCTATTCTGCTGCCTGTCAGCATTCAGCAAATATTTCAATCGTAGCCCTTTGCATGCTGCTAGCCCTGCTCATTTAACCTTTTGCCCTTCCCCAGGCTAATCCATCGGCCTTTACCTCCAAACCTTTATAGCCAAGGGCTGACCACAGGATGGGCTGGCAGAGAGGGGAGGATGAAAGGGGTGTTGTGGGGGGATAAGTTATGCCAGACTTCATTTCAATTTAGGCAGGGGGAGCGGAGAAGATGCAAATCCCTGGTCACGCTGCCCAAGGAATTCAACCATGAGCAGCTGAGATTTGCACTTCCACATCTGGAAGGCAGCGAGGGAAGTTAACAATTTTTAAGGAAAAAAGGGAAGGAAAGCCTCTGTCACCTCAGCTCGCCTCCGCGTGGCTGGCAGCATCCTGAGGCAGGTACCTAATTGCCCGTGGAACCTTTGCTCCTCTGCCTCACCCCCCCTCCTCCCTGTCCCACGTGTTGCTGAGATTAGTAGTAGCTAACGGTTCCGCTGTCAGAAGCGCATGTGATGAAAATAATGCCCAGAGCGCTGCCTGTCAGCCTCAGAAAATGCCTGCTCTGGCTTTGATGGTGGAGGTCTGCAAAGCCTCTGCCCACCTGGCCCCCCGCTCAGCCGAGCATCCCCTGTGGCTCTCCAGGGGCTGTGCCCGGCCCGTCCGCTGTATGAGAAATCGCTGACCCTTCCGTCACATGGGCGCTTTAATTGTTCACATCGGTATTTTGTTTCCCTCTACTGTAGACAATTTGCTGTCAGTTATCTGTCCTTCATATGTAATTAATTGTGCTGTCTCCTGTCTCATTAGAAACAAGCTCCTCTCCTTCCCCTCCCCCCCTCTCCCCCAGCCAAGTCACAGTGTGCATTATTTAGGTTAAATCATGTTTAAGTAACTACATAAATAGTAGGTCGAGTTTGCCTTTTGTCTAGGCTGAGACTGTTGCTTGGCTCCTTTCTCAAAGCACCAGACCAGGAAAGCCCTTATCCCTGGAAGGCCTCGAAGGGAAATCCTCACTGGGCAATCCTCACTGGGCAGAGCAGCTGTGTCACCCCAGGAGCAGGGGAAGGTCCTTTGAGCAGAAGGCTCCTCCGGTAGGTAACAAGAAGGAGTTGCCAAACTTTAATAAGGCAGGCATAAAAGTCAGCACTACAGAGCAAAAATTCTGCCAAGGGGATGTCTAGCAATAGATAACAGTGAGAGGAAGGTAAGGCTTGGTTTGGGTATTTTTTTTTCCCCCTCCATAGTTTATTTTAGTCAGCAAAATGCACCTCTAGTGACATCACTTCACACATGCTGGGTCACCCACTACCATATTGCAATGATAGCATTGAAACTCAGGTGCTAAAATGCACATGAAAGACTTCTGAGCATTCATTCAAGTAAGAACAAAAAGAGACTTTCTGAAAAGGATTATCTCTGTGCAAAAGTTATAACAAAAAGTAAAAATTGAGGATGTGGGTACAGAGGTTCAATCAATGCAAAAACCAACATGAATCATCACCTTGAACTCAAACAAAACCTGAACCAAACTGTCTTACAGTGTTAAGAGTAGTAAAAGGGAAACCTGTAAAGTGCATTTTCTGATTTTTCTTGGCCAAAAGTTTATGTTCTTGTAAACGATTTTCCTGTGCCAAAGCGCCTCTAATATCATCTGATGTAAAGATTTGAGGATTTAAATATCTGCTTCTAGCTGGGAATAAGCACTGTCAGAATGAGCATGAGAAAGCTTGTTTCCTTATGATTTCCAGCTTAGCTTAAGAGATTTAATCATCTGGAGGAGCTTCAGGTGAATCACCTGAACTTTTGGATACTGACTGCAGCCAAGACCTCCCATCCTCTTTGTGCATGCACATCCTCGCTGATAGACCTGGGCTAGCCAAATGCTTTAACTGATTGGACCAGGCTCAGCTTTGCTGGATTGCCTGCACAAAGGTTGTGAAGGGCTTTGGTGAAGGCTTCCACATGAAAAGCACTGCAGACATTTCCAGCGGTGTTATTCGAATTTATTCGGTTTATGCGAAATTACTGCTGGGGGTAACTGTTTATACCAGGAATGCAAGGCAATGAAATTCTTTCTTCCTACAACAATCTGGGTGCAGGTGATGGCAGAACAAAAGCTTTCTGGGCTGCCTAAGACCAGGGGATCTCACCAGTGATATGGGAAGGGCACCATGAAGAGCCAGGGCATAGTTCAGTTTTCCAGTCTACCTACAGCTGGTCCTCTCCACCACAAGGGCTTAAAAAGGATGGAGGTCACAAATGCATGTCATACAAGTCACTGAAGTTGTTTTATCAAAGACTCTCAATCAAAACTTGCTGCTTGGGCTTAACACAGCTGCTGGTCTACCAGGGAAATGTGCTGCTATTGAGCTGAACTCCCCAAAATGTCAGTCTGGTTTCCCACCCCTACCCAATTCGCTCTCCTTACACTCTTTGTAGTGCTTCAGGAGACAGTCTCTCCAGCACTTTATCCAGTTTTAGACAGACAAAAGTAAACTGGCCACAGCTTATTTCATCAGAAACACACTCAGCTTTTAGGTGGTGTTGTATGATTAATAATATATGCTTTAAAAAAATAAAAATGTTCTCAAGAAGGAAAGGGGAAAGGAAGGAAGAAAGAAAAACATACACAAGTGGGGGAAGGGGGAAAAAGGACAACAATCTGAGACTTTCAATGGGAATGTCCAAAAATAACACAAACAGGATCTCCCTGCCATCTGCTTCGATCCTCTCTGAAAGGCTTTCAAAGCAAAAAGCCTTGCCAAAACCTGACAAACAAAGCACTGAGCATCAGTTTTAATGGAATACCAATACTGCGTCCCCCTTTCCCCCCTTTCTGCTCCATGGACACACACCTTCCACACCCCTCCAGTTGCCAAATAAATGACACTATGCAAAAAAATTTGCTTCGGTTACGAAGCTGAATAAACAAGGAATAATTTTGCAAGTGGTCCCATATGTCTCTGCTTCTCTGCTTACAATAGACACTAATAAGATTTGNAAAGGGAAAGGAAGTAAGAAAGAAAAACATACATGAGTAGGGCAAGGGGGTAAAAAGGACAACAATCTGAGACTCAATGGGAATGACCAAAATAACATAAACAGGATCTCCCTGTCATCTACTCCGATCCTCTCTGAACAGCTTTCAAAGCAAAAAGCCTTACCAAGACCTGACAAAGCACTGAGCATCAATTTTAATGGAATAGCAATACTGCGTTCCACCTCCCCCCTTTTTGTTCCGTATACACACACCTTCCACACCCCTCCAGTTGCCAAATAAATGACACTATGCAAAAAAATTTGCTTCGGTTACGAAGCTGAATAAACAAGGAATAATTTTGCAAGTGGTCCCATATGTCTCTGCTTCTCTGCTTACAATAGACACTAATAAGATTTGCCATAACTAATTCATTCTTTCACACCATTACCCTATTCTTTAACTTTAAAAAAAAAAAATTAAATTCTGCACATCCCATGTGCATTTTTCTGCAACTTTCACACAGTTGAAACACAATGGTTTTAATGGCAGAGCCCACCCATCACAACACAGACATTTTCACCTTAGTTTATGTCTCTTAGTGAGGTTTGAAGGTGAGTTTTACTGAACCTTAAAGGACAGAAGAATGCTTGTCACTTGTTTTCTTTGATTTTTGATTCTCATTTTTAAAAAAGAGATGTCTAACGGGGCTGGAGGGAAATGGGAAGGCACAGGACAGATGCAATCACAACACCAAAGGTGACGTGTTAGCACACATAAAGCAAAAAACCTCAATTTGAAGGGCAGTGTGCTAGCACATACAAAGCAGAAGCAAAACCTATTAGCTGCAAAAACCTGGAACTCTCCTATGTTTCCCTTCAGCCCCACTAAGGAGAGAAAACACAAAGCAAACACCCAGAAGCAACACCCGGGACTCCGAGAATCCAGGAACCCTTCAGCCCAAGCTGGCTCGTAGTCCTTCACAGTGTTAGGATTCAGAGATACTGGTGAAGGGCATTTTTTTTTTTTTTTTTTTTTTTTTTGTTGATGGGTTGTTTGTTTTGGTTTTTGTTTTGGTTTTTTTTGCCATTGGTTGGGCTTTGTCCAAGATTCACATCTCTCCTGACAGACTTAAGAAACAAACTCAGAATGCTTAAACCCACACCTCTTTGTTGCACTTTTTTTCCCCCTCTGCTATCAGAGTATTTCTGTGTCCCAGGAGCACACCTTTACCAGCGCTGATCAAGCTTCTTTTGCTTTTCTCTTTTAGAACATCTGAGGCCTAAATTACTTGAACAAACAAAGGAGCTTTCCCTCCCTCTCTCCCCCGCTGCCACCTCCCCGCATCAGTGCCGGGTCTGCCCCTCCTCCTCCGGCACACAAATGGCCTCACACCAGACGGGATGGAGGGAGGGCTCCCAATTACACCTCTTTATTAACGAGGGGCCACGCCGGGGAAGGGGCTGCAGCAGCGTGGGGTTCAGACTGCAGCTGCTGGCTCCTTTCCCCCACCCCAAACCGGGTTGCAGAGGCCACAAGGAATCTGCTGGGAAGGAGCCCATGTGCCAGAGCTTTGGCCCACCTGCCAGCCCACCCCATGCCATGCTGGGTGGGCATCGCTGGCCTGCCCCCACCAACACATCTGGGAAAGACTGGCAGGAAAGAAAAAACACCTGCAGGGGCCCTGGTTGTTCCTGGCAGCCTGTGGATGGGGTGGACTGAGGGGGGGTGGGGGGCATGTTGGAACCACCAAGCCATGGGGTGAGCACGGGGGTCCTTGCTGCAGTTGGAGCAGTGGAAGGTGGGGTGCCTTCTCCAGTGGCCCTGGGTGAGCCACCTCTGTCTGCGTCCATTGTCTCCTTGAAAATCTTAGGAAAGTGCTGAAAATCTATGTTCTTTTGTACTCTTCAGATACGAAGTAGTCCAAAGATGCCCTGCCCACGGCAAGGGGTTTGGAATGAGATGGTCTTTAAACCAAAACTCTTCCAACCCAAACCATTCTATGACCTATGACAGTTACAGGATACTGCCTTCAATTTTCATAAATACCATCCATCTAGCTCCTTTCTCCCTATTTTTGTGATGATTCATTTCCTTGTTCTTCTAGGAAAGCTAGGAGGGAGATTTTTGAGAAAAAGTAATGGTCCTAAAAATCAAAACTCTTTCCTTCTTCTCTCATTTGAACCTCAGGCCATCCTTCACATTCATCCTACAATACTGTGATATCACACGTGATGATAAACTTTCTGAGCTCCTTGAAGCTCCTATTTACCCATTAGACCCTCTGCAGCACTGCCTGCGTGGCTGTCTCCATCTGGCAGAGCCCAAATCCTCCTTTCTCCTTACCTCCCTGTTTAAATTCCTCTCCCACTGGGCTGCTGGCTTTTCCTTAGGAACAAAGCACAGCCCCTGTGAGCAAACACTTCTACCCATCTGTGTCCAGCAGCCATGACAAAAACAGCTCCCCTTACTCCTAAAGGGCCCCATAATTTTCTCCCCAGACCTCACAACATGCTTGACACCCTTTCTGACTCCTTCGCTCAAAACTAGATTTGGTTGCATTGTCCAGTCTTTAGGTTTGTCTGTTTACAGCCCTTCATGCTACCTGTGCTTCTTGTCGAGTCTCTTTGGAGTCTACCTATATCTGTGTTTTCATACAAGTCTGCAGGTAGCAAGGAAGATGCAGACAGAAAAGGGGACTAGAAGGGGAGCATAAAGCATTTCAACTTTTTCTAGCCAGGGATTAACACATGGGTTTTAAACAAGGGGACTCCCTTCCCAGCTGACAGCAGCAGCTGCAGCTTCTGACTTGCTCACAGAGTGGCAGGGAATCGAATCAAAGAGAAAAGAAGAAAGAGGACAACCCTTCCTTGGGGAGTAGGAAACACAATACAAGCTATTCTAAAATCCTTGAAAATACTGGCTTGGTTTTAGGTCAGGCTCTCCTTCCCCCTTCTGTCCTGTGTGCCCCCCACCCCCTCCCCTCCCAACAAAGGGAAATTGGTATTTTTCAAAATTCTTCTGAAAGCCAACCCAGCAGATGGTTCTTTCCATGATGGGGAGGGAACAAAAAGAAAAACAAAGATGGGCATGGTGGCTGGCCTCTGACCCAGGGATTTCATAGACCTATTAAACCCTGTGGCCAGGATGGACTGAGGCAACTTCTATCTCCAGCACGCAGCTGCTGTACCCCATGGGCTCGTGCTAAGTTTATTAGATTCAGTCAGGCCAGATAAACTGAAAAAAGACAGGGTTTCCATCTCCCACCTTTTCAACACCTTAGGACAATCCTCAACACCAACATTAAGCAGGTGGAAGTGAAATTCAGCAGCCAAATTCACAATGTAATAGGAAAAGGCTTATTTAGATAGTAATTAGCAACAGTCCTAGTTTACCAAAGTGTTACATTCCTGCAGATGCAGAAAGCCACGGGAAAGTAACTGTCAGACCTTTTATTACACTCAAATGACTCAGGTTAAGGATCTAGCTGTCCACCACAGGCTGCTCTCCCTTTTCCTTAAAACATCCTCTTCCTTCTAGATAAACATCAACAGCCAAATTCCCACTCTCTTCAAGGGTGCCCCAAGCAGACCCCAGGGCTCTGCATCCCAAGCAGCCAAGTTGCCTCTGAGGATGAAGCATGACTTGGTTATGCACCACAGCTGCCAACCCAAGCACAGGGAGCAGCAAAGGGTGTGCTACCCTCCTGCAGAGCTGCCCTGTGCTTCACAAATTCCCATGGAGCACGTTGGCAGTCACTGTCCCTCAGTGACTAATAGCAGCTCCTGCCCACGCCCAGAGTCAATGACCTAAGGACAGATCAATCCCTCCCCATCAACGCTCTTCCCAGTTCCTCCTGTGCTGTAGTCACAAAGGGAAACAGGCTTCCTCACCCACCCACCCCCCTCTTCAAATCAGGAATATAATTGTAAGTAATGCAATGGAATTAAGACAAGAGAGAGAAAAGGCTGGAGGGAATTTGTCCTAATGACTACATACATTATTGAAGAAAAGTATCCCATGGAAAAGGAGAGGCTGTCTTTGGGAAGAGTTCTTTACCAGCTGAATGCTGGTGAACACAATGTCAGAAAATGGACAAGACAAATTAATTATCTCCATCTGACCTGCACACAACATGGGATATAAGTGGAATATGCACCAATCCAATAGCATCAGTTCTCAGTGGAAGATGCAATAAAATAAGTGCCTTCAAGCTCCTTGCTAATACACATTAGGCAGGTGACTAATGTAGAGACTGTCCCTGCAGCTTCTGGTGAGAAGCAGAAATGAGGGCTGATCAAGGTCCTCTTAGTGCTGCTGCTCCCCAGTGGAAGAAAAAATCTGCCTCATGTCTACTTGTCTTAGTCTTAGGGTCAGCTTTCATCAAATTACCCCACTGGGAATATAGCAGGTGAAGTTTAGGTGAAGCTACCCAGGCCAGCACAATGTTCTGGCACATACTGAGGAGCAGGGGAGACTACTGATAAAAGTCCATTTAGAAATTACAGTATAAACTCTACCTCTGAGGTATGAGGAAACTGTTTCCTACACCTCCTCCTGAGAGATGTGTTTGCTAAGCACAGTCACAGAAGCACCAGGTGGGGATCCAGTGACCTGCCCTGTGGTGAGGCAAGGGTGTGATCAGGTGGTGACACATTGAATGTCCACTGCTCAGCCCTCTCCTTGTCAGATAGAGTCATCAGCAAGGAGAGAGGGGCCCTGGCTTCTGGCTCATTTGCTGGTGTCACTGCATTCCTTCCGAAAGGGAAAGCATTGGGCAAGTCAATATTACCCACAAACCCCCTCAGGGCTGAGTCTCATCTTTCAGCCATGTGGAGGGAGAGCAGCTTGCATGAAGTTAGGATGCTGCAAAGTACTGAGATTCCTCAATGAACCACCCAAGTTTACAGTGGTGGAGCTGTTGTAACACCGATGTCAATAAAAGATACCATCTCTTTACAAACCTTGCCACCCAGGTGAGACAGAACCATGGGAAACTGATGAGAAGATAATGAGTCCTGCAGTAGGTATTCCTCATTCAACTCTTACCACATTCTAGGGTTTACAGACCAGAAGGGATTATTAAGGGCATGTAGGTCAACCAATTGCATGCTGGCCCTGAAACTCCACCCCCTCGTTTCTGCTTACAGCCCTAACTCTTCTCTAAGTTTTATTTTTAAGTGAGCAGTGAAGATGCAGAGAATTAACAATTTTGAAACAAACTGACCAGTTTAAATGAAAACTAGAAGAGAATTGGTTTCCAGAAGGGCTCTCCACTCGATGCTTGGAGTTCAGGTCACTATCTGGGAGACTCAGTTGTGTCATGGTTAAGCAACCACAGCTCAGTAAAAAAGCTCTGAGTGTTACCCTGGCCTGTGACAGGTTCCTTGAGTGAGTTACTTAATCTTATTACTCTATTTCACATTCTGTACTAATGTGAGAGACAAGATGGTTCCATTTATCCTCCTTTCTACAGAGCTTGTGAAATTTTAGTAGGAAGACAGGATCTCCTGATGCCTTCATACAGGACCTGCCAGCAGCAGACATGGATACACAATAGGAACATGAGACAGCACCTTAAAGTGAGGCTGGTAGAGATCCACTTAGTTCTGCAAACACAGCTGCAGGTGACTGTCTAACTTGACTGACCATGTCCTCATCTTCAGCAATTCTGTCTTGGTTGCACTCCAGGCCACATCTCAGACATACAACCTCATCTGAAACCTGTAGTAAGACACCTTAGCCCTTATGCTGTCCTTTTCACTGCTAGCCCACAGCTCCAGCAGAAAAAAAAAAAAAAAAGAAAGAAAAAAAAAAGATAATAGCAAGATGTTTGGTGTAATACCACCCTGAAGAAGTGGAGTTTGCTGTCCATCATACTTGGAAGCAGTGTCATGCTACTGGTGCATGCTCCATGGCTTGAGAATCCCTCTCCTGATAGCAACCACCTGCAGCTCAGAGTCCAAATATAATCACGATGTAGAAATAGCACTTCACGTCCTGAAATGAAGAAGCCAACAGCCACTGGTCTAATTCATGTTAGAGGTCATGGCAAGAAATGGAAAATAATGCTCTTATGAAAACACAGCTAACTGGACTTGTCCTCGAGTGTCACGTATCAAATGGAATCAATTTAACATTCAAGAGTTGGAGAAGTCTCAGCATTAAAAACCAAAACAATGCATGTTTATTCTGGATATTTTTAGACTGGTTTCCTAAGGAAACAAGGCTAACGTGGTTCACGCTGTGTTTGTGTGCATGTGAATGCACACACAAATTCCCTGCCTTCATGATCCTCTCCTCAATGTTTTCGGAATATTTTGACCAGTTTTGATCACATCTGATGGAAGAACAGAAATCTATAATATTGTGACACAATATTCTAATAAGGTTTGTTAAAATTGGTCACTGGCCAGAAGAAAGGGACCCCTGACGGGCTCCCAAAGAGGGCTTGGCCAGCAAGTTCACTTATCACTAGACACCAGAGAAGTCACATACCAGGAAAGTGGTCAGAAACCAGTTTGCACAAGTTTCAGTGCTCTTAAGAAAAGCAAAAAAAAAAAAAGACAAGCTGAGAGCACCAGATGAATCCACACTTTACATTCAAATGAGCTCAGATGGGTCCATCACTCAGTCCCACTGGCTGGGCAGAGGAATGGGGACAGCAAGAAGCCCATCTAGGAATGAAGCACTTGAAGAATTAGATCTGGCCTGAGGGGGCTAGCTGGGCATGTCTGTGTGTGAGAAAGGGATTAAAGATGAAAAATCTGGAGGTAAATCAGAAGATATCTGTGGTTGGGCATGCCTGGAAGGGGAGGAAAGCGTTGCATGCAAAAGCTGATGCTGGAAGAACATGACTACATACATGAGGGACTGACATCCCTGTGCATCCCAAAACCTCTGCAAATGAAGACACAACCAGTTTGCAGCCATGGGTGCACAAGCCAGCACATCACCTCTCCACCTCTGTCAGCCTGGAGGCCGCAGTGCTTTTGAAACAACCCACATGTGCTGACTTGGCCAAGTGTTTACGAGGCTGCAGGGGCAGCATCCGTCTCCTCCTGCAGTTAGGTGGCTGGGACTAAGGACCTCCAGCTGGATCCCCAGCTTCCTGCAGTTGTCCCAGTTGCTTCCCTGCAGTGTCTCCTCAACCCCCAAACCAGGTCCACGGACATTTTGTCACGGTTTGAAGAGAACGACACAGCACAAGCAAACAAGGAAATGTCACAGAGGGCCATCGAAACTCAGCTGTGGGAGGGAGAGACTGCTGCAAAACAAAGCCTGTCCTCGACACAGACAGCCTCCCCAGGCCCTGGTCATATGGCAGCTAATCAAATACACCAAGTCTTCCTTGTTTGGCTCTCAGTGTTCAGCAGAAAAAGCCTGCTTACATTTCCTCAGCCCATCCCTTCATTGCCAGACGTTTGCTTCTTTAAGACACACTTGACTAGATGCAAAAAAAGTCACAATTCTTTGGGAGCAGACAGTGAGGGACGGGCATCAGCTGGCTTAGGCAGAGCACCGAGCTGGAAAAGACACTCTGCCTTATTCCTGTCACAAGATATCCATGACATGGAAGACAGGCACTTCTCCAGTAAGTTTGGAAGAGAAGGAAGGGTTAAGACCTGGGATCCAGCCCTCTCTGCTCTTCCTAGAGAGACCTGAACCACCTTCAGGAGGGACCGGCCTCCTCCAGAGGCTGTGGGGGATCAAGAGAGCTCAGCTCCCAGTCTGGGAACCTCAGGTGCCTTCAAGGACCGAGTTGAACCCAAGTGGTTCTCAGCTCCTAGAAAAACTGGTTTCTTAAGCAAAGAAATTAATTTCTTCACAAAGAAAAAATAATTCCTGCTCTCTTTTTGAGGGGAGCCTAAGGTGGTTGTGGTGGGAGAGCACCAAACTGCAGCTGTTTCATTTGTGCCTTCAACAATGTGGTAGAAAGAAAATCTAGCCTAAAGGAAACCTGGGATGAATATCAAAGAGCTGAGTCGGTGTAGCTTTGCACCCATACACTTGTGTAAAAAGACTGTAAAAACGCCAGGAGCCTTGTGCCTGTTGGAACACCTCTGAATTGATCTCTCAGCTGCTCAAAAGCCAGTTTCACCTCAAAGGCAACTCAAAGAACATTCCTCCTCTGTTGGCACTTCTGGGGCTCTATCAATGTGCCATAACCTGGGAGGAGGCTGAGATCTACTCTGCTGGTGTGAGCTTCAGACAACCTGCCACGTACAGCATTTAGAGCAGCCTCAAGGCTTCGCTACGTAAGAGTAAAGACTAAATCAGCAGAGAAACAGGTCCAGGCTGAAAGGGCTGTGGATACTGCATCCTCTGGGGAAAGGAAAAAAAAAAGAGGAAAAGAAAAAAAAAAAGAAAAGAAAAAGAAGCTGTGAAACAAATCCTGCCACTTCAATCAGGTACCACAACACACAACTGCCTTCTCCTCCTCCTTACTAAGCCTCACGCAGCACAGGGAGCGAGCACTTACGTCAACTCCCCAAGCCACATTTGGGATCACAACAGGAAGAGCTGACTCAGAAGACATCTCGCACGGGGGATGCCCTTAGCAAAGAGGAATAAGCATGCAGGATGAGCAATTGGATGATCATGCACACAAATCACCGGGGAGAGGAGTCCAGCACAGGGGTAATCCAGCAAGAGCTGCGGATGCACACGAGGACCTGGAGGGAAAGTGCAATGTGCAGTCAGCAATAAAAACAAGGGGGAGGGGAAGGGGAAGGTGAGGGAAGTGCTCATGATCTCCTGGAAGAAGGAGGGGTGCAATAAGCACATGAATGAGAGAGTCCTCAAGGAAAGGTGAGCCGCAGGAGAAAGTTGCGTGTGTGGGGCAGGAGAAAGGAAGACTATGAATTAAAAGTATTAGAACTGCTTGCTGCAGAGAAATGGTGAAAACAGCTACAGAAACTCAAAGGGGAAAAAAACCCCAACCAAACAAAACAAAACATTGCAAGAAAATCCAAAGATGGAATTTCCTCTGCACACAAGGAAGCTTTGCTTCCAATTCACTTGCTGCTGTGCTTATCTCTCAGCAATAAAATGCATTCACCCATCCCAAGCTCTCAAAAAACCCTAGTGCAATAATAATTACAATAAAAACCAAAAAGGAGTTTACATCCCCTGAAGAGGGACATTATGCATATGATGAAAGCTCCAAAGAAACTTTGTCAGGCTATGCTTAAAGGAAAAAAAGGTGGAGAATGAAGTGTTTGCAGACATAAGAGAACAGACAGAAGAACAAATGCAGGGAAGGGGTGAAAAAAGAAATGAAACAAAACCAGGGAAATACTGCTTATCTGGGGCTTGTTAAATGCTACATGACAGACAGGGAATGCTGATGGATTGCTTCATTGCATTTGATGCCACACTTTCAGGGTCCTTCCAGGCTGATAATGTGTTTCCTTATCTAAAGGAAAAGGCACCTTTAGTGATGCTGAGGATGCTGGACCTTAGCAAGCCTGCTGCAGATGGATGAGCAGCAGCTGCAGGGCTTGCCAGCATGCCAGCAGGACATCCTTTGGGCTCCTGGCTTTTTTCTTCGCTCCCTCTCCAATCAGACTAAATGAAATAGAGCTATTTGTGGGTTTAGAAGTGGCAATGGTTCAGCCTGCTCCATCCTCAGGTGCCAAAGAGTTGAAATAAGAGAAAACTCTTACAGAACATTTGTGCACTTTCCAATTGCCACACAAGTAGCCACAGGAACAGCCCAAGCCACGATTCTGCTTCTGAGCAGTCCCAGGAAAAGGGTTAGGAAACTACCTTCACTCTTATTTTCAAACAGGGGAAGCTGATGTGAAACTTGGTATGGTCAGGACTTGAAAGAAACCCCAAAAGTTGTTGGGTAGCAGCCAAACATTCAAGTCAGCAGAGCAGAGATTCCCAACATTGATGCTCTCTCATCCCCTCCCCACTCCAGGGCATCAGCAACCGCACCCAGCAAGATCCTCTCCTGAATTCCCTCCCTTCCCATTCAGGATCACATAACATCCCCGGGGCAATTACTCACATGGAAAAGCAACATGAGGAAAGTATTTAATGCATGTTTATGTCTTTTAATATAGTGTAGCAGCTGGAATCAAAGGCAAAAACCCTGGGCCTCGGCACATGAGCATCATGACTCTCTGCAGAGCCCCCTTCTAATCACTGCCACTCTCTGGACCACAGCTTTAGAAATCAGGCACTAACCCCTATTGCCTAATTAGCAGAGCAGTGTAAAGCTTAGGAGCAGGCGTATCTTCTTCCTCCCTAAGTGGCCACTGAATAAATGTTATATCCCCAGTTCACAGTCCCTTTTTACATTGCTGGCATTACCAGTCCTTTGTGTACCCACATGCTGTTACTTAAATTGCTTCCATGTTTTCATTACTTGCCCTCTGTGTTGTGTGTATTGAAACTCCTGCAAGAATGCTGAAGTGGTATTTCAAAGCACTGGGGACTACTGGAGATGTGGCTGGAAAAATTATGCAACAAGCTGAAGTGATTTTTCAAGTCCTGATAGAGTTTGCACCTCCTCAGGAGGAAAAATAAATTCGGGTGCTACTCCATGAGGTGCAGGACAACCACTCCCATGCAGAGACACAAGAATGTCAGCTCAGTCTGGGAGGCCTGTGTGTATTCCCTGCATCCATGTGCAAGGTGGCAAACCCAAATAATGATGCTGCTCCCATGTGCAAGGGAAATGTGTACATTGGGCCAAAGTCTCCTGGCAAAAATCCATGGAGGACAGTGCAGTGATGCCAGCTGAAGGTCTGGCCCACTCATTTAAATGTGTTTTTCCTTCCTGCTGCTGCCAGTAGCCACTTTTCTGGAGCTTGTGCTGATTAAAGCAACAGGCAATCAAACTGCCTAACACTGAAATTTCGAAACCGCCAGAATCATTTGAATGTGACAATCACCTTTTTTTTTTTTTTTTCCCCAGCCACTACTACAGCTCTCAGTGGTTCTGCAAGCACACAAGGAAGGCTCCTGTGTGCTCTGCTCTCCCAGGGAAACACAGAGTTGGACCGGAGAGCTACATCTCCATGCGAGTTTCAACTTGCTCTTTCCTCCTAATTATCTTCCCCCAAAAATTTCTGTAGCTGCCACAAGACACACGCGTTGGCCATGGAAGAAATTATGCTGCCAGCACTGGAACTTTTCTCCCACTCATTTCCAGCCTTTGCTTCCTGCAGAGCCTTTCATCACCCCGTTGATACGAGGCGTTCACAGCCTGATCCTGAAACCCACGAGCCGAGAGGCAGCCGTGTGCAAAATCCCTCCGGCTGGAAGGGATGCAGGTTATTTCCCACCCTGGTGATGGCAGGCTGTAGGTCTCCAGGCATCAAAACCCCTTGAGATCACAGCACCAGGGTCTTCCAGATCCCTGCTGGGGACATCTCTGCCGCAGCTGTGTCTCAGCAGCTGCCGCGGCAGCCGTTGGGTGTTATGCTAATGGATGCACCCGAGCAGCAGCCCTCCACCCATCTGCTCAGAGCATCCACCTGCTGGGTGGTAGGGGGGGTTTTTGTTCGTTTTAATGGCCAGATTAGACCAGTGCTGACCCAAAGCGCTCCCAGCCTGAGCACAGGGTATGAACGCAACCCCAGCCAGCTCGGACCTCACAGCACAGGTGCAAGCTGGATGCAGCCACGTCTGCTTCTTTCAAACTCCTTATCCTGCTGCAATTAAAGTCTCACCCTGAGCATAACCAGGCTAACAAGGGGTATTTTTAGTTATTGTTCACATTGGGTTTGTTTTTTGTTTGTTTTTTCTTGCACATAACTTCCTTATACTTAGGTTTATTTATTCAACCTTTTCCAGTGACCCCACAGAGGAAAGAATACACCTTCCATACCCATCTGACTGGGTGATAAATAGAAATGAAAGCTCTGATTTCTATGCAGTCATTTTCTTCACAGTTGTTGCATAGTAGGCAGTGTTTTGCAAATCTTTTTTTCTCCCTATGTGACCATGGAAGGATTGCTTGTGACACCTTTGCTGTCACCAAGCATAGTCTCAGACAACTGGTGCTTCCCCTGAGACCTCTGCAAGCATTCAGGGAGGAAAGGAAAGTCAATATAAGACATTGCTTGGTGCTAAGACAGCCCATCCTTACCAATAGGTGGGAAAATCCCTTCTTCGTGTGTTACAGGGCCAAACCTCTGCTGTACCAAAAAGAAGTGCTCCTTTCATGTCCACAGAATGGACATGAAATGGACATGCCATTTAGCATGATTCTGAGAAAAAAAAAATCCCTGGGTTGGTTTCCCCCTCTCTCCCCCCAAATTCAGCCTGTAAGAAAAGTACTCTGAGTGATGTTAATCTCCCTGGGCTCTGCCTTGAGTCAATGGAAAGTGTTGATGCTTCAAAAAGTAATTTTGAGTTATGAAAATTTTAGTCTAAGTCAGTCTGAGGAGGATTTCTCAAGGGAGAAATTAGCCTCCTCAAGGGTTCACATAGGCCTCTGAGCATCCATCAGGTGCTTAATGTATGGGAAAGGAGGGATCAAAGCTGCAGGAGCAAGAAAACCAAGTCATGCCCCAAGCTCTAATCAGTGGGTGCCTACATCCCAGATGAATTTGTCCATGTTTTGGAGATACTCCTGCGTCTTTCATCAAATCTGGCTTCCTGTCTGAACTCCTCATGATGGCCACAAGCTACTGAGGAGGCAGAGGTGAAGTATTTTTATTTGACCTGACCAAAACTCTTTTTTCTAATGATTAGGACAGAAAACACCACTACACCCAAAAAATCATGATCAGTCCCCAGCAGCATTGCTTAATACACTCAAATTCATTTTAAGATCTAGGTGTCAGAGACACTACTGAAAAATCAAGCCAAGAGCAAAACAAAAGGGTGCTCCAGAAAAGATCTCATACAAAGAAAAGATTTTCTTTTTTTTCCCATCCTTGACTAAATGAAAAAATAAAAAGATCCATTTTTACCCAAACATAAAGCACCAACAATTTCTCTGCAGAAGGATATTTCAAGGAAATGATAAGCATCTGGAAGAAAATGAGACTTATAATGGAAGTATTTTCTGTGGCATAACTGTAATGCTGCTCACACAATGCTGTAATCAAGAATAATGGAGCCCTTCACCCAGAATACAGGAATGAATTCAATTGTTCACCGTGCACATACCTCTATTTTAAAAATGCAGTTGAATGCTTTAACTGCCAAAAGGCTCAAGCATTAGCGCTCAGGCACAAAGCAGTTTGAAAGTGGGCTCCTTCATTTCTCACTCGTGTAATGATTAATCTTAAAACTCAATTACACACAAAAATAGAAGAGGCCCTGTTGAACTTTTGATCCCTTCTGAATTGTTTCATCTGAAGGATAGTTCAAGATCATTCCTGATGCATATGCGGTGGTGCAGGATGACACCGGCCCTGTGCTCCTCCATGGCCAAACCCTGCCAAGGTTATGCCTTGGATATGAACTGCTTGAGCAGGTTTATTCCTCCCTTCTCCCTCTGCTCCCAGGAGAAATTGGAAATATTGTGAAAGGATAAGACTTTACCTTCTTTTTGGAGTGTGATCTGTCCTCCTCTTTAGCTGTTTTGCTGTTTTTCCCAGTTCTGGAAAGCTTCTGTTCCCCAGACTGCTTGATGGTGATTTTGATCTCGGGAGGGCAAATATAGTTCTCCAAGTTCTTTGGGAGCTTCTTAGTTCTCTTGGTGGTCTGTATCTTTAGTTTTAAACTCCCCTCTGTAAAGTTAGCCTCCTTGATGGAAAATTCCTGCTCCTCCAGGCCATCTCCCGCCACCCACTTCTCGCTGTCCGCGTTGGAAGTGGAATCCACGTCTCTTCCAGAACCCAGCTCATCCTCTTCCTCCGGCTCCAGCCTCTCACTGCTCACCGGGATCCCTTTCCCCGAGCCTGCCGCAGGCAGCATCGTCTCCCCTGTGCAGCCAGAGACAGGAGGAGGCTTCGTGGAGGTGACAGCAGCAGGCAGAAAGTCTGCCTCGCCTCCTCTCTGCCGGGAGCTGCTCAAAGTCTCCCTGGGCTCCATAACAATACCACAATGCCCTGGAGTTTTGTCGGAGGGAAGGGGAGTACGGGAGGGGGTGAGGAAAGCAAGGGCAGCTGTGATCCCAGGGAGCGAATGGTCACTGTCCACCAAATTCAATGTCCCGGTCACCCAGAGGCTGCAAGTTGCTCAGAAGAGACCAAATCTGCCACTGTCAAAAGAAACAAGAAGAAAAAGAGGAAGTTAGTGCACATACACACATATCCAGTGAGCGTGGAGGTGACTGAAACAGGGCACAGGGCAAACTCAAGCTTCCCCTGCAGCATCCCAAGGGCTTTCCTTGAAGCAAAATGAGAACCGAGGCTCACCAGCATTTCTGAGGGCCAGGTCCACCTCACAAAACAAGGAACAATAACCATGTGTATTGCTAAACTGATGAAAATTAATATATATATATTTAAAAAAACCCACAACAAAACAACACAAAATACCCAAAATTGTTCTCTAAATGCAAACATCTTCAACTCAGCTTAGGAAATTAAAGAGGGGCCAGCCAGTTCTCCACAACCATGAACCTCTCTGTTACTTCAAAACTCTCCACTTTCACAGGGTTTTCAGAGGGGCAGAAAGAGTAGAGGCAGATACTTGCCTTGGGTTAAACAATAACCCATTGATCAGAGCACAGAAAACATGCTGCTGCCCACTGAATCACCAAACTCTCTATTTCCCTATTTCCCAGGTATGAGAGAGAGATGCCCTTGGCTGCCAGGTATTCTGAGGAGGGCCCTGCTTTGGATCAATTATTCATTACAGACGATTGCAGCCCAAGGTGCAGCCTGGGGTGCTGGAGGTGCAGGAGGATCTGTTGCAGGGTGATGGAGGAAAGCTGATCTCAAGGTTTTCCAGAGTTCCTCATGCCCTTGGGTACCACTGTTCTGTGGTAGAGCCTTGGGCTGGCTGATGCACAGACTGTGCTCTCATTCTTGCAAGAGATGGAACTCTCTGATATGAAAGCACTTGTACTTGGTACCTTATAAAGTCTCAGCTAAAGATAAGGGGAAAAGCTGTGAGTGTCCAACTGAGGCAAAAGTTGTGTAACCCAATGACACAGAAAGGCTAATATCAAACATCTTGTTAAAAATAACACTTATACAGTGTTTTTTAAAGGCTTTGAGGTACTTTCACGCACCCTCCCTAAAACCCCCCTATTGCCACCCCACACATACCTCCATCATGGCAAGCCAGTTTAGGTTACAGAATTAGCAGAGGAGCCTACAAAAGTGTAGCCTGCAAAATTAGCAGAGAGAAATAAATATATTTTTCTGATGCTTTAGGAGAAACAGCTCCCCAGTGGATCAGAGGAGTAACACTTCTGGCATATGGAGAAAGAAACAAGAAAGCACTGCCAGGAGAAGGTGCATGGGATGCAGACTGACTCTTTCAGCAACAGCTCCCTGCTAGATTAGCTCTGCTACACTCAACCAACTGCAATCAAGACCTGAGCACAGCCAGGGATTTCCTAGGTCATTCTTAACAGCAATATATAAAGAAGAAACAAAAAATGATCTTGCTACCTATCACCAAATCAGACCAGCAAGGTCCGTGTAGACTACTCTAAAACACAGCTTAACTACAAAAAAACCACATTGTTGTATCATTGGCTTCTTTCAGCTTTTTAAAGGTCTCTTGCAGGAGCTTGAAATTCAACAAGGAGTAATAACAAGCACCTTTTATTAGTTATAGATCCACATTTACACTGGAGTGTGGCCACGGGTCACTTGTCTGACCTGGGCACATATGGCTACTAATGAAAAGTCCTAAGCACCCTAGAACTCCATGAAATCATTAGATGACCTCCATCCAAGTCCAAGCAGACACAAATTCAAATAAAGTTCCCATAAATAGCACACACTGACAACCCAAGCAGAAAGACTAAAAAAAACAAAAAAGGGAGAACTCAGAGCCTCAATTGCCATCTGGCCTTAGAAATGTAGCTCACAGGAGATAGAAATACACCATAAAAACACTTGTACTTAAGTTGCTCATCTCCTGGAAATAGGGGGAAAGATTCATTTCCCATAACTGGTGCCACTGGTCTCATTTGAGATGATCTTGAGGAACTAACAGACCCAAGGTCTCCTGCATACCTGCCCTGACTCACCCTGAGGTGAGCAAGTCTCTCCACTTCACCCCCTGGGAAACAAGGATCACGCTTTCCTCCTTCAAACCCATTCCAGAGTGGGTTAGTTAATGTCCTTGCATAGTTTTGAACCCAAGTGTTTACTGTGTGGTAGTCGCTAATTACCAACGCAATTAGTACATTAAAGCCACCCAGTTGCAAGGAACTGCTCTACCTAATTTACTGACTTTGCACCTTGCCTTGCCTCTCCTTTGTGCCTGTGGAGGTGATGGGAGTCAGAGCGGCCACCTTTCTCTTCGAAGTGGTCAAATGAGAAGGAAAAAAAAAAAAAAAAGAAAAGCCCCTCCCCCCC
>VYXB01001845.1:1884-14112 GCA_013397135.1 Pachyramphus minor | reverse complement strand
AAAAAAAGCCGTCTTATTTATCTGCCATTTTGCATTGTTAATCTACTTGGAGAGGGACACAATGTACACACACTCCTGGGCTGCAACACAAACACAAGGTGGTAAAAGCTCGGCGGTGGTGCAGCATTCCAGAGAGTTACTGCTCTGGTATGCACGCATGTACAATGGGCACCCTGTGCCGGCCCCCGCCCACAGAGCTTTTAACCTCTCTCGCTGCTGGTTGGAAAGGGAAGGCGCTGGCAGACAGCACCTAACTCAGCACAATGAGTCTGCAGCTGAAAGGAAGGGGCCACGGCCACCACAAACACCAGAGCAATGAACCAGCCCCTTTGGTGCCTCGTGTTCAACCGGACCTTAAATACCCCTCGTGGCTCCAAGCCAGGAAGAGTATTTCAGGTTTTGAGTCACTGGGTAATACGTTTTATGCAGCGTGAATGAAAACCCAGGTTTCTGCACCAAAGTCTGGCTGTGGGTCTTGGAACCAAACTCAGGGTCATAATGTCCAAACACTCATCCCAGCTTGGCCGTGTGCCTCCAGGTCAGCATAACCAAGCAACAGATGAATAAAGTCATTGCATTACACCCATGTCAGATAAGTCCATGCCAAATCCACCTTAAAATCCAACTTAAAAATATTGGCCTCCTGTTCTGCCAAGAGCTTGCAGATGATGGTATCACCAGACCCGCAGGTAGCAACAAATAACCCTGTGCTCAAATGCTGCACACAGAATTAACTGGGTCATTGTTTTAAGTATCTTCTTACTCTCCTCCAGGGTTAATACTTAAATGATTTGGATGCAGGGACATCATACTTGTCTTTCTAGTTTGGGCAGGCTACCTGTGCTTTGACTAATTAGAAATAGCACTTTGGGCTTCTGAGTGTGTAACCTTTATTGGAAACCTCCCCTCTCCAGGCTGCCTGCGAGCAGATCATAGAGTGGTTTGGGTTGGAAGGGACCTTAAAGCTCATCTAGTTCCATGCCCTGCCATGGGCAAAGATACCTTCCACTATCCCGGGTTGCTCCAAGCCTTGTCCAACCTGGCCTTGGACATTTCCAAGGATGGGGCAGCCGCAGCTTCTCTGGGCAGCCTGTGCCAGGGGTTCACCACAGTCACTGGGAAGAATTTCTTTCTAATATACAAACTAAACCTATTTTTTGTTGGTTTAAAGCCACTCCCCTTGTCCTACTGCTGGAGAAGCTCTATTTGTGTTGTAAACACCCAAGACATGGTGGCTGCCACCTGGAAGCTGCCCTTCCAGGACTCCCGTGCTCTGCAGCATCAAGTCCTGTTCATTAAGCAGCTACAGAGGTGTCCAAATTAGGCTCACAGAGGAAAGTGTTACTGCTAGCAGGCTTCCTGCAGCCAAGTTAAGTTTGAGGAGGATAATTCACGGGTGAATGACAACAAATTTCACAGAAGTTGGCATTAACTCTTAATTAGGGAGAGATTCACACTTCCTCTGATAAGTACTGAGAAATAATCAAATGCCTGCTTGCTCAGCCTTGCTACCCGTGCTCAGGTTTCTTGTCAGCTCCTTTGGGTCATACTGGATGTCTTCCATTAAGGGTTCTGAATACATTCTCTTCTCCTGCCTCAGGCAACTGCTCATGCTTGTAAGTGTTCAGATGCCAGGGCTATACAGTGATTTAAGTGAAAATTTGCTGAGGACAAAAACAGAGGTGAGAGCCCACAGGAGGTGGGGAGAAATCCACCTGTTTGGGATTCTCCATTAAATGAAAATGGACATGATAATTGGCAAGGCTTTTGCCCTGAGCTTGGACTTGATGGTCTTGGAGGTCTATTCCAACCTTAATGGCTCTTAATGATTCTAAGAGTGAGAGCAACCACATTGGTAACAGGGTTTGAGATCATGTAAACCACAGTAAATGGTTTGAGACATGCAAGCAAGGCAGGTTCAACTGCCCAGCATTTGTGATGTTCCTCTGAACTGCTCAAGCACCAGGAACACCAGCAGGGAGCTGGGAACAATATTAAGAGGTGCTGCCCAAAATCTCTTCTACACTAATACCACTGTAGCTACTGAGACTTGCATTTTGGAGTCTGTGAATAAAATTACTTAGGATGAAAAAGAAAAAAAATAAAAATCTATTGAACAGGTTCAAGTGAGGCAAAACTGAGGCACAACTCTGAGAGTGTCGTGGTGAATACAAAGTAGAGGTCACATCTTTTCTGGCCCTGCATCTATCAGGTTGCCTTTGGATCTCACTTTTTCCCGTGGGACATACACTTAAATCCCTAATCTGTGCAAAATATCAGAAATCCTGGAAGCCTCTTTACACTCCATCTTTCTAAAACTATTCACCACAAAGCACTGGAGACTACACAGCAGTATTTAATGATGAGATATCACCTTTCACTCCCAAGGCTCCCAGGTTGCTACAATGATTATATATGCCACAGTTGAAATGCAGCTGCCTCTGGGGCAAAGGCCAATGGACAACCCACATTACACCCAAGGGAAAGATTTGGTCAGAAACCTGCTTTTATGAGAAGTGTCTGTGAATCTTCAGAATTCATCAAGGGACTTAAAAACCCAACAGCCAGGCATGTGGCAAGCTGCACTGGACTCAGGTAACCCACATTAGGAGTAAAAAAATGCCCCAACCTATTTCCTCAATACTGTTTTGCACAAAAAAAAAATAAAAAAATGGAATTTCATGCTTGGTTGTGGTCTCTGTCCACGCACTGCCAGATAGCCAGCAGCATGACTTTGATGGAGATTAAGAATAGGCGCCTGATCACACTTCTATGGAATGGGCAGGCACACAATATCAGGCTTAAAACTTTCTTTGTGACAACTTAGAAGCAGTTCCAAAGTCTGAGCAAAACTTGTGGGCCAGAAAGCCAGCGTGGTGCAGATCAGTGCCACAGTATGATACAAATACTGAGCCCTCTGGGATAAAATTAAATCACTGCAAATTTTTTTGAACAAATTTTAACCAGGAGTATAAGTTTATGCTGGATCAGTATCATGTACCAGTAGTGTATTTAATCCATTGCTCAGAGCCCTCAAGCTAGATTTATCACATCTTTGGACCACAGCCTTTGTTACTTCCTGAGGCTATGATACTCTGAAAGAACAAGCCAGCTTTGGCAGGGAGCTCCAATAATGCCTGTGACAGTTATTTTCTGTCCACACTGAGGTCACATAGGAAACAGCCTCTCCCTTTCACCTGCCTTGTGTTGATCAAGACAGAAACAAGTCAGAAGAACTTCCCCTTCAAGCAAAATATCATCTCTTCATCAAGATTTAGAGATGGCCTGAAGATGTCTCAGAGGAGGTTTAAGTTGGTTATTAAGAAAATGGTCTTCCTCCAGAGGGTGGTTGAACACTGGAATAGGGCACTGGTCACAGCACCAAGTCTGTTTGAATTAAGGGAGTGTTTGGACAATGCTGTGAAGTACATGGTGGGATTATTGGGGTTGTCCTGTGCAGAGCCAGGAGTTGGATTCGATGATCCTTGTGGGTCTCTTCCAGCTGAAGGTGTTTCTATGATTGTAAATCCCAACCAGGCATCAACCACTCTCAGCATCCTGCCCTAGGTGAACCTGTGCTGAGCAGTGTGATGGGCTGGATGATCTCCAGAGGCACTTCCAACCCCAGACATCACATCTTCTGTGATGTACTACTTGGTCTCCATCTCCAGTGAGGAGCAAATTGGTCTCTCCACTGCACAACAGCTTTAAACACACTGCTATAATCCCATCTAAAAGATATACCTGAATATAAACATGCATAAAACTGATATGGGTGTACAACAAATATAGTATGGGATCCTCAACTTATAATAATTGCAAATTATATGACTGTATGTGAATGCCTGTAACCCACAAATTATCTCTAAAAATAACTAACTAACTAAGGCATGTGATTCATTAATTGGGTGAATTAGAAGAAAGTTGATTCCTCTCTGCATTATACCCCTGTCTCCAACTCCGCTTTTGTTCCAATCCTCCCACCTCTGCCTCTGATTTTTCATGGATTATGTGAGGACTTGCTCTGAAAGGGCAGGATGCAAGCCTTGCCAGGTGTGGTCTATCCACATGAAAACAAGGAGCAAGGGTTAATGGCAGTTGCCAGAACAACAGCAGAAATGTAATCTTCACTTGTTTCCGTCAAACTGTCCCGAGTCCAAGTGCTACCAGCCCTCTGTTCCTCCTGAGCAACACTGACTGATGGTTCTGCCTCACTGTGCCCAAGCCTGGCAGAGGGAGCCAGGAAAGGTCATGCTGGAGGGAAAAAGATGTGGTAAAACAAATATCTCTCTCACAGCCAGATGAACCTGCAAGCATCCTCCCCAAGACAAAGAGACAGAAATAAATGAGGGTCCAAGCATATCCGTAATTACAGAGGCATGTAAGTGTGCACATTACACACGTGTGTATCTGTCTTCTCAACATAGAGACATTAAGAGTATATTATGGAGTCATATCTGGCTCCATAATTAGATTTGAGACGTTATAATTAGATCAGATAGTCACCTTTCTATGTAAGTAACTAACTATCATGCAGGGCTGACAGGAGGGCCAGCTGAATGATTAAACAACTGACACAGCCATAAATCACGAGGCCCATAAAAGCAATACTTGCCCAAGGTACAGCTGTGGCAACAGCCAGCATAGCAAAGCACCCATCTGCAGGAGGAGGAGAGATGCCCATCACGTTGCCCAAGGACTTTTACAAGCTCCTGCCTGAGAACTGTGCCAAGGTTTTGTAAACCTGCTCACTCAAAACCGAGGGCTGTGTCTGGGTTTTGGGGAAGGCAGTACAGTCATCAGACCTGTAAACATCTCCAAACAGAGACTTCTAAAGGACCAACCTCTTTCTACTTGTGCCCTGCAAGACAAACAACAAAAAGTGGCTTGGATTGGAAGGGACCTTAAAAACTATCTTGTTACAACCCCCTGCCATGGCCAGGGACACCTTCCACTAGACCAGGTTACTCTGAGCCCCGTGTAACCTGGCCTTCACAACCTTCCAGGCATTCACAACTTCTCTGGGAAATCAAGGAGCAGTGTTTGATCCTAATGACATCAAGAGTTGGCATGTTATTTTTACCCAGCATCCTTGTGAACATTAGGCCTCCACGACACAAGACAGCAGAAAGAAATGCCAACTGTGCTTCAGCTCATTACAACACAAAAACCCAAACCAGGAAATTTGCCTAAGTCAGGTCAACACCAGGTTGCAGAGCTTCCAGACCAAGCATCATTATGCTCAGCATGATGTATAATCAAAGGCGACTCCTGGCATGACCCAAGAGACAACCCCAAGCACTCTGCTGGGTGCAGCAGTGTGTGCCACTGCAAGGATCAAACTTACTCCATTGACAACAGCCATAAAAGTCTTGGGGGGGAAATGTCAATATGCACAGAAGGGGACTTAAATGCTCACTCCATTCCAGCCAGCTCTTGCCAAGCACACCATCCTGGAGGTAAGCAGCAGCTACTCCAGGCTACAAATGGAAAGTTTTATGGGTATTTAGGGAAAGGTTGTTGGCACAGAGATCAGCCACAGAAAGCAAAACCCTGTACAATTCCTTCATCTGTGTTACCAAACTTTCCTAGATTGACTCTGCTCCTGGAGAGCTGCCATCAGACACAGTAGCTTCCTTCTAACACCGTCATGGCAGGGCAATAATCTCTCCTTCTCCCTCTGATCAAACATTTCCCTCTGCACCATGAAATGTGTGGAATATTACTTCTCTGTGTAAATCATTAATGAGAGTCTTGTTTTTATTTACTGTTGCTGCCACGGGACTCCTCCTTTCTCCCTTTTTTTTTTCCCCCCTCTCCTCTGTTATTTCATTTTTGCTTGCACAAGTGCCAAATACACAAGCTTTCACTTCCTTTGGGAGAAACAAAGAAATAAATAAAATCAAACAACACATCTGATAGGGAGTGCACTAGGTCTTGGCTTAGCATCCATTCCTCAGAGCTGTGAGTGATGGCACAAGGAGGACCAAAAAGGCTTCAGTCCAGGGTCTATCCTGTGCCCAGTCTGGAGTCTGTACAAACAACACATCCCATGTTATTCCATTCTGAATGCTTCAAATGATGCTAGGAGTAAGAAAGGTTGGATTTTGTCCATCTAGGATTGCACTGTCTGTTTCTGTACTGAGTAAGCAGTGGTGTCTTCCTTGGGGCTCTAAAAGGTACCAATATCCCCGGCATCAAGGTAGGGCTGCAGGAAAACAGTGTGTCTAAAGGGCATACAAGAAGAAGGGCAATAATTTGGGGTATTTAGAGGAAGGCATTGAGGCCTCTTTGTCCTGCAGAATTCATCAGTCTTTTGGCTCTGAGGCAAAAAAGAGTGTCCGGTCCAGCAATACATGAAATGCCCCTTAAAGCCTCATGGACAGAAGAAGAAAAACCAGCAGTCAAGAGCAGCACAGGACACAAGTGGATGTGGCTGGATGTGCCCAGGGCAAAGAGCAGCCCAGGGTGCCAGGACAGTGAAATCAAGAGGCATAAAACCATTAGTTGGAAGCGTGCTGGTGGGAAGACCCGAGGCCTGGAATAAAGGCAAGATAACTGACAGCTGCTGTGGGCAAAGGAAAGGAGTACCTTCGCCTCTAATGAGGCTGAAGAGGAAGTGGTTACAGAAATGCTGGGTGAAGTTGAGTCAGAAGGAGATAAAAGCTCGCTGAGTATCTGCACGCCTGAAAGGCCTCTCCAGCTCAATTACCTCGCTGTGCTCTGTGCACACATAGGACTCCCTCCGAGGCAGCAAACAGGGTCAGGAGCATCACATTCACCACTCACATCCCTATTCAAGCAGGGCCCAGTCTTTGGATTGTTATTCCCTTAGAATCATGGAATCATTAAGGCTGTAAAAGCCCTCTAAGATCATCGACTCCAACCATTAACCCAGCGCTGCCAAGCCCACCACTAAACTGTGTCCCCAGTGGCTGCAGCCACGTATTTATTTAGCACTTCCAAGGATGGTGATTCTAGCACTTCCCTGGGCAGCCTGTTCCAATGTCTGACCAACCCTCCAGGAAAGTATTATTCCTGGTATTTAATCCAAACTTCCCCAGGGGCAATTTGAAGCCATTTCCTTTCATTCTGTCACTTGTAATACTTGTAACACCACTGGCTCCAGGAGGATGTTTAACTTTGGGATGGGGTCAGAATCTCAGGAAATCCAAGGTCAAGTCAGTCATGGGTGCCCACCTCTCTACATCGAATATGTGGATCTCTGTCTCTTAATCTGAATCCTTCCCTTAGGTCCCAGACAAGTAAAGTTTGGTCTGTGGGCTCTCATGGGTCAAGAGATCCCTGAACTGAGGGATCCATGCTGCTGTTCTCCAGCTGGAGCTGGGTCTGAATAGGTTCCCAGTTCCTACCTAGGACCACACTGCAGCTTATTGTTGTTTTAATTGTTGCTCACACTCCTTTTTTTCAAAGGTTTCCCTTAAGGGCCCTGGGAGGTCTGTTCACTGAGCTTAGGGTGAAGAAAATGTTCTAGCCTCAAAATCAATCTTTAAAGACAGCATGTTCTAAGAGCAGATGTGTCTTCAACCCTGACAGAGTTGGGAGTAGGAGCAGGACTCATGTTCCTGTGACTACCTCCAATGACACAGAACACTAATCTAACGTAACCAAACTGATAACAAATGCCTTTTATAACACTTATCCAACAGGATTTGTTGGACAGTGCCTCTCTCTTTAACCCAGCAGACTACAAGAGCACCACTGCCTTCAGGATGCCTACAATGACACTTAATCTGTCATGGCATCAGAAACTATAACCTCCAGTTTTTGTCCCGCTGACACACCAAAAGGTGACAGAAGCTCTATATCCATAAAATACAGACTGCTGTTCTCTTCAAAAGCATGTGGTTAGAATAATTTAAAAACAAAAAGTGTTTCCTCTTCTTCCCCTACTCTCACTTTTTCTGAATAAATTGGGGGGGAAAAAGGGAACAACTGATAGCTGCAGAGATTTACTCAACTTCTCAGGAAAAAAATTTTCATAAAACAAAGACGTTTTTTAACCCATTAGGTGAAGCTTTATGGAAATTACAAGGATGTGAATGTATGAGTTAACATTTTAAACTGGTTTTCAACCTTAAGAAAAATGGATATGTGTAGTAACACTTTGCCCAGATGCCTGCTACAACCCTCCACGTGTGTACAATCCTGTTCAAGCACTTTATAAACTCCCCCAGTTAAGCTTCATGTCTCTGATCCCTTCTGAAAAAAAACCCTGAGGAATTCAGCAGAGAATTATTCCCCTTGCAGAATTCTATTGAATCCCCACTGTAGGGCTCCATAGGAAGGCTTTGGAGAGAAAAAGAAAAAAAAAAAGAAAAAAGAAAGAAAAAGAAAGAAAAAACTACAGGAAGGATTTCCTTGTCTAACAAACTAATAGGATTTCAGAGGAGTTTCAGTAGAAACCCCACTGCATTCTCCAAAGCCAATAATTTAGCAAGCCTTGAGGAGTGGTAGGCATGGATCACAGCATCACTCCAGAATATGCTGAGTCTGGAAACACAGAGGGAAGTTAGGCCAGGGTCCAGATCTTAGAAATCACATCAGTAGGATATTCAGAATATGTGGACTCATATGGAGGAAAGACGTGCCTGTAACGCCTTGCAGCTTGACCTCTGGTTTGAGTGTCATCATTTTCTCCCTTCCATCTTAAAACCAACTTCTCCATCTGCTAAAATGCCAGGGCAGAAACAGAGTGATTCATTGTATACATATATATCTCTCAGTTTTAAAGGTTAAGGCTAACAAAAATTTCAAAGTAACTTCAAACCTCAGGCTTCCGATCTTTAACCCATCTCTAATTTTGAGGTATTTGAGTGAGTCCTGGGTTACCCCATGCTTGCCTACCACACATTCTTCTGAAAAGCTTTCTCGAGCACTGTTACAGGTTATATCGTAGTACAGCAGAGGAAACTTTGCTCTCATTGCTGCCACAGTCATAGAGCCCTAATTTGCCCAGCAACCTGCACAGAAACCGGAATTTGCTCCTTTGGAGGCACAGGGAAGCCAAGTAAGTCACCACACAATGGTTTTTAGCCAATTCCAGCTCCTCACTTTGCCAGGCCTTTGCATCTTGATATATATCAAAGAGACAAGCCTTGGGCCATGTTGTGCTCTGGTGTTCCCCAGGGCAGGTCAGAGCCTTGCCACCACCTTCTGACCTCGTGTTTGCATGGAAATTGGTCTCCCCCTGCATGGCAATTCCAAAGCTTGTGCTTGCTTTCAAAAAGGTGTGTCAGACTCAACAGCCCTACACGGAGAAGGTAACCTGGCCTGACCCTTACCACCTACACAACTCCTGTTTTCCCTGCAAAACCCCTGTGCTGGATGGACAAGTACACAAGACCCAACAGTGTCTCTCCTCATCAGCAGGAGTAAACCTTGACCCAGGGATCTGTGAGCAGTACCAGTGACTGCATTCCCAGAGTACTTCTCTGACCACCTTCTTCTTTGGTCACCTGTGCTTCAGACCCACCACAATCCCTTTCATATCCAAAGTCAACAAGGGTTATTGTCACACACTGGCAATGGCACAGGGCAGACAGCCGGGCAAGGACCACGGAGATACAGATGCCTGAGACCTTGCAAAAATCTCCAGCTGGACTTAAACTAGAAGTAAACTAGAGCTTTAAAGGTCATAATAAAGTTTGGGTCAAATCCTCAGGGTGTTTGGTGTCCAGAGTTTCTACTTGGTCTTTGGAGAGACACAAAAGATGACAAAAACCTAAATGAAATATGTCAGAAAATTGCTTTTCGTACTCAGTCATCCCACAGCTCATCATTGCTTTTGGACAATGTGTCCTCCAAAGTAAATCCAACTCCAAAAGACCAATATAGTCCCTAACTTTGCACTCTCTCAAGAGCTGATAAACAGATATTAGTACCCATTACTTTCTTCGCACATTTGCTCAGCTCTGAAAGAAAAGGTGTATTATTCTCTGGCTGCTTTTTTCAATTTAAGAAATTATTTTGTCTTCCTTTTCTCCCCCAGCTGTTTCTCTCTCTCACTTTGTACTACTAGTTAAATGTGAATTTAACTAGTTAAATTTGCCTGTTACAGAGCTGTGCTTGGTCCCACCATAAAGCAGACTGTTAAACAGGTCCAAAAATGCAATGAACTTTTCCAGCCACATCAAGTGAAGCCTTCACACTGGGAAAAGGAGAAACAGTCTCTTAAGTGTGGCTAACCACACACGCTTGCAACCTGATTTCATGCCCTTATCAGGAGGCAGAGCAGTCCCAACCTTGAAAGTTTGGAAATTGCTTTCAGATCTGTCAGTCCCCCCAGGCTAAAACACAGAACTGGGGGATTTTAAAGTCCATCTTTAATCAAGATGACAATTTCCTAAAAGCGTAAGTAATTTTATTTCCTCAACAAGAATAATGGGAAAGGAAACTCTTTTTTTTTTATCAAGTTGGAAAGAGAGAAAGCAGTGAGAACAGAACACCTATAATAGCAGCAAAACCAGTCCTGGTAGAAACCACAAGCCCTGCAGCAAAACACTGTGAACCTTCTCCACAAAGATTGTCCCACAAACTCTTGCCTTTCTCGCTAGGCTTTGGACTAGCTCTAATCCAATCTAGTGGATTGGTGCTGCCCTGAGAGTGTCTGGACTCCCCAGCAATGAGGCTAGATCTTACCATGGATTTCATCTGACCACTTATTATTTTATAAGTCAACTATATTAGGAAAAAAAATCTTGGCTGTGAGGGTGGTGAGGCCCTGGAACAGATTGCCCAGATAAATTGTGGCTGCCCTATCCCTGGAAGTGTTCAAGGCCGGGTTGGACAAGGCTTGGAGCAGCCTGTTCTAGCGGAAGGTGTCCCTGCCCTTGGCAGAGGGTTGGAACTAGATGGGCTTTAAGGTCCCTTCCAGAACAAACCACTCCATGACTCTATGACTCTATCACTTTTATGCACAGGTTTTCTGGCCTTGTCTCATCACCAAAACCATGCTGAAATCGCAGCGGTTGCCTGTCCAAAAGCCTGCATGCCTGCATGTTATGGTGGGAAAAAATAAAATTCCCCATTTTCTCAACATGGCTTAAAACCTGCCCCTACGTGCATCCATGGAGCACACTTTGGCAGTTATGAATTCTGCCTTTCAGCATCATCACAGACCAACAGATCACAGACACTACAGAGATGGGTAGTTAATGGGGAGCAAGGGAAACCTCCTAGGCATATGGTTAAGCAAATCAGTCATCAGTTCACTGGGACAGCTTTCATTTCCATCACAGCAATCTGTTGGATCCCAGAACTGTTTTTACGTGGTTCATTAGACAATAGCCTTTCTTGCTACTAGTTGGGTCAAGAGTCAAAATTACTGTGTAATTGCAAGTCTCAGGGCACAAGGCAAGAATTTTTCAGTCCTGGAGGGTGTTGTCCAAAGGGGAAAGAAAACAGAAGGGAAAGATTATGTGTGAGCAATTGAGCCCTACTGAGAGGGCAAAAAAAAGTCACTGAAACTGGGATTAGACAAATCTTGTAATGGAAAACAAGAGTCCTGTTGGTAAGCTGGCACTTGCACCTAAGAGATGTGTGTGCTGGGAAAAAGCAGCTCAAAGGATGGGTCAAAAAAGAGCATAAAAGGAGATTAGGCAGCATCAGAAGCCAAAAAATGATTGTTGAACCTTTTTAAGCATTTAACTCTGTGAGTTAATTAAGCACACGGCAATAGCGGTTGTTAAACAAGAACAGTTCCCAACTTAATCAAAGTGCACTGGAAACAATACTGAGCAACCTCAGTAGAGAAACACTCTAAATATCAAATTGAACTAAATAGCTCAGCTAAGATCATTATTAATAGTAAATCATGGCCACTGTTTCTTTTGTTTGCCAACAACTAGCATAGTTTATGGCTCTGCACAAACCTAACACACCATTTTATTGCATTTCAAAGAGTGCGTCCTCCTAAAATGATAATGTGTTAATAATCTATGCTGGGCTTTTTGGCAGGAATCAAAAAACTCAAACAACTTGAAATAACATCAGCTAAAAATTATTTATTCCCCATCCCTAGTTGCAGAGAAAACAGAGGTTTTCTTGGCTCAGTTACTTCTCAATAGACTTCTGGTTTCAATTAAAACTTTGAGTCTGAGAAGTTAAAAGAAAAAAAAAAGTTGAAGCCAATAAGAGATGGAAGAGAAGTCTCCATTCACCGAGTGTTTCTGCTTTCCCTCCCCCCCCACCCCTTTTTTTACATAA
>VYXB01001844.1:389722-453825 GCA_013397135.1 Pachyramphus minor | reverse complement strand
TATTTGGGTCTGGGGGTTTACTTTGTCATCCTCCTCTTCAGTTCCTCCTCTAAATGACCTCTACAGGAAAAGAACAAAACTTTCACAGGTGGCTGGGGCCAAACACAAACCAGAAGAAAAAATATCAACATTCCCCGATACATCACTGTAAACTATCAATATGGCACACTGTCTCCAAAGAATTAATGACTGCCATAACCTTTCTTTAGAAATCCTAGTATTCTTTTAGTATGGACATACGACATTTTCTTTTGGCAATCTAGTACAAGATGCAGAAAAAAAGATATGGCTTAATTTATATAAAGTATTTTTCTGTTGAAAATTAAATATCTAGCAGAATTGCATGTCAGAGTTGAAGTCATAGTAAATAAACGCCTTAGGAATGTAAAATTCTCTTTCAAATCAAAATGCACTGACAGTTTTAGATAAAACTTGAGAAGCGCTATAATGGTATAAGAGGTGTAATGATTTGTTAGCAACTCTTAATAGAAACTAGATAGGAGAATAAGCAATTTTGGAGTCAATAGATTGTTTGAAAGATCTTTAAGACTATTTTTGAGAGAATAATGAACCCTGAATCCGAGCCTATTCCTATGTAGAGTATGCATGCCTATCCTTGACTTGAAATTTAAGACAACATATGCTTACGTTCCATGACAGCAGTTTGCACTAAGGAGTGGGTAACATTTCAATGCTTCATTTGGGAAAAAAATTTGTAACTTTTGACACAGACATGGAAGTATAGGAAAAACACACATATTTTGTGTTAAGTCATGTTTTATATTGCTGGGCAGACCAAGGGGATTTAAGAATCTTTGAAATTATCTGTTTTATCCCTTTTCCAATTTGTGTCGTCTTTAAATGGCATGCATAATTTCTGCACTTATTTTTTAAATAAAAATCTATGAAAATTCCTATAGCTGTTCAGACAGGTTTCATAGTGCAAATGACTCTTCAGATTAAAGTCTGCCATGGCTTTCCATTTCATAGGAGCACATCTATTCATAGCTCAGCAGTCCAATGGTCTTTAGAAATTGCAATCTGAACCAGCACTGGCAGAGTTAAAACTCTTCACAATGTCAAAGAAAATTTTGTCTGATGTCCGTGTCTATTTCCCAGTGGACCACCTTTTCTGCAGAATTTATTCACCATCTAGTCCATTTATTACTCTTTATTACCAGTCTGTGCAGGCACCAAAGCACTCTGCTCAGGAAAGCTACTATTTTCTTCCCTTTTCTAAAAATGTATTTGAAAATTGCTAGGTTACTTATGTGTCCTCTTGATCTACACCACGAAGGAGGCAGTTGAACTGTAGGGAAGTGAGCAGGAGGAGCAACCAATTACTGCTCTCCAAGGCAGCTATTGCTTTCAAAGTGATCTAGCAGCCTGATTCCATAAGCAATTTCAGCCCAGCTGAAGGTGGAGTGAGGAGGGAAGTGCATTAGATACAGTCCATTAAATATAATTAAGCAATGTATTTGTTTTCTGATTTTTTTCTGCCTTATTTCATACTTTATTCTCCGTATTATGGCGTGGAAGTGATCATTGTTAAGATAATAAACATTTACTCAATAATTCTTTTACTCATAATTATTTCGTCATTATTTTGCTCACTCTGAAAATCAGATTTCCTGGCTTGCAGAATTAAAATTGGGTAAATCCCATTGCTTAATAGCATGTGGATAACTACAATCTGATTTGTTAAATTTACCTAGAATTATTTTAATCCTTTCATAGTTTGCGTATGGAACTTTGTTGAAAGAAAATGTTGTAGAGAAAATAGAAAAACTGGAGATCTACCATACAAATTATGAAGGAGAATTTAGCATTTTAATTATATCAGAGTTAGAAAGCTAAATTGTAAATAAATGGCTTCAAAATGTTTTGTTTGTTCCATTTAATAATTTTTAACAAAATAAGTAAGAACTACCATCCACATTCTAATATTTATTAAAGAAATAGTTAATTCAATTTCTCAGTAGGTTTAAAGAATTCTCTGTGTACTCATGATTCATAAAAATTCTCTTTCTAATCTATTTTATCTATGAACACAATTCATTTTCTTAAGTAAACATTTAGCTTTGTCTTATAGTATTTAAAAAGAATTATTGTCTTTTCACTCAGCTTCTCAGTTTGATGCCCATTCTGGTCAGCCACATACAAACAGATTTTTCATGAAATATATTTATATAAAGAAAGATATGAGTCCTTTAAAAAAATCATGCATTTATTCAGGAGAGCATGTTTTCAGCTTCTCTAGTGTCATTGAAACTTGAAATATTTTAATCAAATTTTTAATCTCATTTAACACTTGTCTATCAGAGTTCTGTTTGGGTTGTTTCTCTTTATTGGTTTGGAGTATTTTTTGTTTGGGTTGGTTTGTTTGTGGTTTTTTATTATATTTCTTAAGTCAGACTGTAGTCATACAATCAAAGTTCATGCACAACCTTATGCTCTGCTGGGCCTCTCCAACATCTGTTGGAGGTCAGTGACTTTGTTTAAATTGTTCATGTGTATGTGCACTTTATATTGCCTATGAAACTGTCTGCAAAAGTTGTTCATTAGGTCAGACAGCACAGAAAAGTGAATACAGTTACAAAAAGGAAAGCAAAGAAAAATGATAGAAATGAAGACATTTTCACTGTTGATTTCTAGAGACAGAATTTTAGAATACCTTAATGATATAAAAAGCTTTAAAAAATCAAAATATCTTCAGAAAAATAAAATCTCTCTGTGAACTATTTATTACAGTGTGAAAAAAATCACCCAGAAGAATGGAGGTAAATTTTCTGAGGTAGTCTTATTTTGAAAGAAATAGATCCTCAGTATAATTCTTGTCAAATAAACAGATCCTAAATGCTTCATTTTTAGAAAAGCTTAACTTTTCTCTGCATGATAATACTGGATAAATTCAGCTACTTGTTTGGAGTGATTTTATTTTCCCTTCTTTTTCCCTGCTAAAGGACACAAGTTCGTTTATAACTTTGTCCTGATAGGGCACAAGGGCATTATACACAAAAAAATATCATGATATCATGATATTCAGAGTTCATTTTTAGTGTGTTTGTTTGTTTGGTTTTGTTTGGTTTTGTTTGTTTCTTTGTTTCTTCAAGTCAGATGCAGGTGATTTGGTGGGTATTTTTCTGTATTGTTAAAGTATTCTCATCAAAATTGGTATTATTTTCCTTCCTTCCTTCCTTCGTTATTATGCTGGTCCCCTCATTAAATCCAGTATTTTTTCCATTTACTAAGATACAAAAAATATTTTCATTAAAAGAAAACTAAATGGGCGGAAAGGGAACACCAGTTTGGCAGCACTTGACAGTAAGTGGCAGCAATTCAACAATAGTTACCAGTGAGCTGATATGTGATCTTCTAATAAAGACAAATGAAGACATCATGATGATAATTTCTTTAATCCTTAATTAAAAATACTAGCAGTACTGTTCTAATGAATACAAAAATGAAGATGTTAATTTTGTTTCTGTCAGTATGTCCATATATTTTTTTTAGTTATATTAGTGGAACAAGAAAATGCAGAAAAATAGATATTTTTAAATTTATTCAACTTCATTCTTCAAGGTCTGTATTCTGAAAAAACATGATTGTTCCTGTCAGTTAGTCTGGAATAAAATGGTTTTTTTTTTCTCTAGTAGAACTGGAGAATGCAAGACTAAGGAAACCAGAAATCATGTGTGACCTAGAAATCATGCCTTGACACAGGTTGAACTTTAAATATGCATGTAAGTGGTGAAGTCTGAACTGAAACTAAATGTTGGATGATAGGTGTGTGAAACATTAGGTGATAAAACAGAAAGGAATATATAAGCAGCATCTATATGTTTACCTGATAATTAGTTTCATGGGACTCAAAATGTTTAATTTTCCTTATGTTTAAAACTTCAGTACAGTCTCTTAGAACATGCCACCTGCATAGAGCTTACTAGAGTGGAGGTTGTTAGAGTACAGGTTGTTACTGGAGGAGTGCATTTTTGAATAACTTAAGAAAAGTAAGTTTGCAGTTTAGCGTAAAACTTCATAGCTTTTAGGACTGGTTTCTCCTTTTGAAAGTGATGTGAAACTATGAACTAAAACGTGTTCATATTAGCTTCAGATGGACCACTCTCTTACTTATTTTCATCTGTAGGTTTCAACTCATTGAACTGGAAATTCTTACATTCAGTTGGACTTTTACACAGTCTTACATTTCTTTTCTGAATTTCATCAACCTGATGTTTAGGTACTTCTTTGTGCTTCTGGAAAGAATTGTAAAAATTCTATGTACACTTGCTTCATGTTTCTACAAAAGGTTTGTTTCACTTTTCTGTCCTCTTAACCACATGATATTTTTAATTGTCTTAGAATTGTAGAGACAGTAAGATGTCCACTGAACTTTTCATGGCTAATGTATGTTAAAATTTAAGGCTTATTAATCAAAGGAAATCAAGAATATATTTATAAAGAAAAATTCAGGATTTTGTGAATAGTTGTGTGAAAAGGCTTCTAGCATGAGGTTTTTGTCTGTTTATCAAATGCTCTCTAAGTCTTGTCCTGCATCAGAACTATTTGTCTTGTTTTAGATTTGATTGAGGTGGTTATATTTTCAGTTGCAGTATATAATTAAAAATCATTAATATATGACATATTACCTGGTGTTAGAATGTTTTCAATACTGGAACTCCTAAAAATATTAGGATTCTTGAAAATATCCTGGGTACTGTTCCTTTAACATGACTGGTGCAACATATGAGCAGATTATTGTTATTGTATTTTCACTTTTATACTTCCCCTGTGCCTCTCATCCATTAGCCCCTCTGATTTCCAGACAGTCCTGATTCATTCTGTCCCAAATGAAATGTTGGTACACTTTGTTCTTTTCTGGTCTGTTGCTTCTCAAGAACATTCACAATCTTATGACACTCTCTTGCTTATCTTGATATTCAAGTTTAACGTTATCTCAGTGTTAAAGGTAATGACGAGCAATTGAGAAACTCAACTAATTTATTTCACCTGTAATTAATTCTGTATTTTATTTTTTTTTTAATATTTGGCTACACCATTGATTTAAAAAACAGTCCTAGGATACAGAGATCAAGTGAAATCCCTGTGTCCTCCCCTGACCTTGTTCAGGCTGTTCTGTAGAGCTGCAGATGTTAATGGTGTGTCAGCAAATAACTTCTAACATCCCTTTTTTTTCCTGACAATTTTAAGCTTCTGGCTCCCTCAGCATCTATGGCACTACTCAATATCTCATACTTACTTATGAGATATCTCATCTTGAGACGTGACAAACACAAACACACCACACACACACACACACACACACACACACAGATCTTGTCTTGCTCCTGTGGAAATGAATGTTAGGAAAAATTAATTTTTAAATTTATTTACTTTATTTTTGGTGTCCAGAACACAATAATTTGGTAGTTTACAGTTTCATCTGTAATTTTTTTATCTAGTTATGCCTTTAGTAATTAACACACTACAATATGACATAACCTCTGCCAGCTTGCTTTGTCCTGTTCTATTATTTAGGCTTTAGGACACTGCTGAAATCTGAAGATTTATCAAAACTAAATTAAACTAAGTAAACAAATGCTTTCAAAAGAAAATAAATATTCAACCTGATAGCTGGCACAAATATTAAACACCCTACTGTTTAATACACAGTGGTGTTGATTGTTTGTTATGTGTGTCATCAAGGAAAAAAAAAATTGAAATTGTACTTTAGAAATTATCATGACCTATAAAGCTGGTCTGCATATTTGCACAAAAGCAATGGAATACCACAACAGCATCAAAGTGTATATTATCTGTTATTTATTGCTTCTTATTTTTAAGAACATACAATAATGTCAGCTACATATTGTAACTTTATTGTTCAGTCTATTGGTCACTTCTTTAATTTACAAAATGTCAGCCTAAATTTTCAGTGAAAGTTGGTATTTTATCCAGATTGAAACTAGACAGACTAATAATGAAGCTGAAATGAGCAGAATTCTAACTATTTGAATGGGTTGATTTAATAAGGTTAACATCTGTCACTTTCAACAAGGTTAACATTAAGACCTTACATATCAAGATCCTGTTGCCAGGCTCAAGATTAGTTGTTAGTGAGAAATACCAACAGGAAATGTCAATGTCTTTGGCATCTGCTGCAAATGGAAAAATGTTCCCAAATGATGTTATTTGTCTTTACTGCTGACATAATGGATATTACAAGAAGGTGTAATATTTCTAAAGTACTTCAGCGATCAGTGTCCTAAGAATTGCTGAACTTCCAACATCACAAGTTCTGTCCAAGCTACCTTAAGCAGACGGTGTGCAATATCAGAATAGTACTGTTTCCTTAAGGCCTCCGTGTAGCCACAAAAACACATGTATTTTTACAGAATCACAGAACATGCCGAGTTGGAGAAGGGACCCACAAGAAACATCAAGTCCAACTCCTCGCCCTGCACAGGACCATCCCCAAGAGTCAAACCATGTGCCTGAGAGTATCATTCAAGTGCTTCTTGAACTCTCTCAGGCTTGGTACAGTGACCACTTCCCTGAGAAGCCAGTTCTAGTGCCCAACCACCCTTGGGGTGAAGAACCTTTTTCTGATATCCAACCTAAACCTCCCCTGACACAGCTTCAGGCCATTCCCTCTGTGGTGTCACTGGTCACCACAAAGAAGAGATCAATGCCTTCCCCTCCTCTTCCCCTCACAAGGAAGTTGTAGAGTGTGATAAGATCTGCCCTTAGTCTCCTCTCCTCCAGGCTGAACAGACCAAGTGACTTCAGTCACTCCTCATATGGCTTCCCCTCGAGGCCCAACCATCTTTGGACACTCTTTTATAGGTTAATGTCTTTCTTATGTTGCAGTGCCCAAAACCACATACAATATTCAAGGTGAGGCCGCCCAGTGCAGAGTAGAGTGGGACAATCCCCTCCCCTGACCAGCTGGTGATGCTTTGCCTGATGCCCCCAGGGCAGAGTTGGCCCTCCTGGCTGCCAGGGCACTGCTGACTCATATGCAACTTGCCATCAGCCAGGACACCCTTTCTGTGGCACTGCTTTCCAGCTTCTCATTCCTCAGTCTGTATAAACAGGGNCCGGGGAGTTTCCCCGACTGGGAATCGAACCCGGGCCTCGGCAGTTACAGTGCCGTATCCTTAACCACTAGACCACCAGGGGCTCCCATATATTACACTATTTTAAAATATGTATATGTATATATGTATATATTACACTATTTTAAAATATGTATTTTAAAGTTCTTTTCCTTTTGTGTCTACCTATGTTCATATTTTGCTTTATGCAAAATGAGGAGAAATTATGGTTCTCTGTGGGCTTGATCACTCCTGGCTTTACTTAATTTCTCCCTTGAAATAGTAAAGGTGGAAGACTGGAAAGGTGTCATAGAAGGCTCTATAGATAGCATTTCACCTGCATTTCACTGTTTATTTTGTATATTTTGTTTGTCAGATGATGGTAATGCTTTCCTTTTTGTCTTCACTCACAAAATCTGAGTGACTGTAACTCAGATGACACTTACTGTATAAAAGGTATAACAAAGTATCTTCAGAACTGTTTATTATTTTAACACTGCCTACAATTTAATGAAAGTTCTAGCAAAGAGACATTACATTTCCTGTATCCTGACTACAGGAATCCTCTAACAATTGCATCATTCACTCTTTTAAAAGTCTAATCAAAGTTGATTTAGATTTAAAGTTGTAGAAATTAGGCAGTTTACTTCTTTTCCTGCCCAACCATGGATTCTGTGTTTCAGAGTCTTCATTTTGAGGAATTAATTTCCCCCATTTTTACCAAATCTGCCCTTGTGATTTTGGACAGAGAACTGCCAACATGGAGGCTTAGCTCTACCTGTTGCAATGTCTCATGTCTTCATTTGGGCCAGCTTTTTGAGATCTGCTTGTTTATATATTCAGTAATACATGAGGGTGAGCTGGCTGAGCCGAGGGGATAATGACATGATAATCTAATGACAATATCTTTCCTGTTGCTAAGCAATATGATAGAAATTTCCCTTGCTAAATATAATCTATGCAGGTAATTAGGGAGAGGTTCATGGATGAGGCACTTCAATAGACTGTGTCTTCCTAGACATTCTTGTAACCCACAAGTGCTAATTGTAAATCCTCTAACTGTGCTGACTAACTTTTTATAACTTCATACTGGATTGCATAGAGAAAAAAAAAACAAAAAACAGACAATCACACCCACAGAAATCCTTATCTCCAAGTGATGCTGTTGTAGAGTAGGTTAGTTTCCCAAATAAATTACTTCAGTATTTATTTTTATAGCTGAATTTTAATATAAAACTAGATATCTATCTTCTAAAAACTTAAATAGGCAAATCTGGAAACCTTCCTCCTCCTGCAAATTCAATTGCATATAATATTAACAAAAAGAAATTTATTTCCTCCACAAAAAGCTGTTTAATTTCAGACTATAAGCAGTTCATTTTAGAAAGAGCTCAGAGAGCATGTAAACAAAATGCTTTGAGTTAAAAAAACCCCAAAACTTTAAAAAATATTGAAAAAAAAAAATTGGTAAAGCCCATACAGCCTTTGCGATTCTTAGGACACAAAACATTTTTCATATGTCCTACTATCTAGGTAATCATTGGACACTATAAATACAGTAAGGAATAAACAGGAATAAATATTATCAGTTGAATTCTAAACTATATATGCCTCATGGTATTATTAAAATTAACTTAGAGTTTTGTCTTAGTGAATGCCTTTGGATTCTTTTACTAGGATTTTGTACAGCTTGTGGATATTGCACACATTATATTCATACTTAAAATTCAGTTTTTGTTATTCTATATTCTATCCAATATATGCATTTGTCATGTTAGGTGTACTTTTTCAGTTAAACCTAGCTAAGTTTTAAGTTCCTTATTACAGGATTAGCATTTTATAAACTGTGTGTTGGAATGGTATGTTGACTGACTGGACTCGCTTCTCCATAATAAATGAAATTTCCTTTATTGGCCTTTTCAAAGGCTTTTTATAGAGATATTGCATGTCTCACCTGATATACTCAAAGTAGATTCTTTTCCAGGACTTACATCATTTTCTGTATCTCACAGGAGAGCATGGATGTGTGAATCAGTCTAAAAATATATAGCTCTCTTTAAAATTTTATGGGGTAGCAATGGGATTCATTTTCAAATTGAGATATTTCTGAGTTGTTTGGTTTAATTTTGTCCTCTTTTTTTGATTTTTTTCTCTACTTTTTTCCTCAGTAATGAATTAAAACCAAAACAATCCTTTGTATTTCACATACTAAATGAATATTTTTTAAAGAAAACTGCATCTTGGAAGAAGAGCCTATTTTCAAGCCAGTGCCACTGTGTCCTGAGGACAGATTTACAATTTTGTAACAGGGAGGTGATTTGAAAATCTAACTGTAATTAATCTGTAGAATTGAAGTTGTATGTTACCATCTAAGTCTTTAATAATGTAATACGGTTTTAATAGGACTCTTGTTGATTTTAGGTTAGTTGGAATTATAATTGAATAAGAACAGAAGATAAATTGTTTTTGCAATTCACCACAAGACATTGTCAACCATATCACTTTTTTTTTTTGTTTGTTTTTTTTTTTTTTTTTTTTTTTTTTTTTTTTTTTTTNTATGACTTTTTTTTGTTTTGTTTTGTTTTGTTTTCCATTTCTGGTGAACACTTTGCATTTTATCACCTGTAAAATGCATTACAAGAACTCTGCATGAAAAATGGTTTATCAGAAATGCAGGCAGAGAGATATCAGCACTGGTGTTAGAACATTACCTGTTGCTATGATCAAATGAGAAATGACTAGAATTAGACTTACCTGTTCCTGTAGACTACTATTATTTTAGCGTACAGTGTAGTCTTTCGTTAAATACAAAGAATCTCCCTCGGTCTTAGAAAGCCCCTGACCCTCAAATTGCTCCCTGTATGACATTTTCTTTTTACCACTGACAGAGTACTTATCTGAGTAAGTTGGTCATCTTACTGCTGATACCTAAGTAATAGAATTGCCCAGGCATAACCACTTTCTGTGGTGGTGTCAATATTTATGGAACATAGTTGAACAAATAGCATTTAAAATTAAGTGATAATATTTTATTTAAAAAAAAGGCAAATTGAAGACTTTTAAAGTTTCTAAATTTCAGAATCTAAGCTCAGAATCTGCTTTATTTATACTTTTGGTATCAATCCATATATGAGTACTGCTTTCAAAGGATATTTCACTGTAGTTAAACTGGTGCCTTAATTAGGTGACTATACATACATGCTAATCTATGTTCAAATCATTGAAGGTGAGGAAGATTATAATAGATAAATAACAGGAGGGGCTAATAAAGAGGTGAAAGATGATTAAAAATTAATGAATAAGATTCTATGGGTGATAAATAAATACTTGGGATTAGCTGTGGAAATTAGTTGGAACAAACAGATTGTACATCAGTGGAAAAAAGCAACAAAAAAACCACAGTAGAGTGCATATAGAAGGAATAGTATTGTATATAATTTTGGGTTAGAATATGACAATATAAAAGAAAGTCTTCAGTGGATGAAGCAATCAATCTCTTGCATTGACTGACTGCAGCTGACCATGTAAATTGTCTCTTATCTAAGTGAAGAGATTTAAATGAAGACTGCAAATGTTATAATGTTTTTTATTAGTAGCTTACAATAATTTTTATTTTTGTTGATAATGGTGGCCATTAAAAATCTAGTCTGCTTATGTTCATATATTAAATGAAATACAGGGAAAGCTAGAGTAGCAACAGTGGGACTAGTATAAGTTAAGCAAATTTATTTGAACTCTGATATTCCTGCTCACTTTTTGTCTTTAAAGAGAAAGGAGAAGTATCTGCTTCTGTTCTTCTTATTGCTTCCCTATATGGTTTAGGCCAATGGAATGTGTGAATAAATACATAAATAAATAAAAAGTCCTAAATGCAGCCTGTTACCTGCATCTAGGGATCTCCTCACCAACTGGACACATTCACTCAATGTTGAGCTGGCAGTTTGGCTTTTTAGCATATGGGACATGCTAGAATGCAAAAAGATGGAAAAGGATGAGGCATAGCTAAAGCTATACCATTGACAGAGGTCAGCAGTATGAGCTCTTGGGAATGCATTTTTGCCATCCTTAGGGCTGTTGTAAATTTCAAGTAGACTGTGAGTTTGGCATTTTGGTACCCAACCAAAAGGAAAGATGATAGAATGAATTCATCCACTGTATGAAGCTTTTACTATTCATAATTGTTGAACCTAGGTATAATATCTAGATTTATAGGAGAAAAAGAAGAGAATATTTGAAATCATATTGATTAAATAGAAAAATTCTGCTTAATTTTCCTATGAAACTCTTTTTCTTAAATTGTGATAGTTTTTTGTATGCACAAAAACATACTAATTTTTTTAATCAGATACTACCAATAATACTAAATTTGCATAGGGATATTAGTGTTCCATTACTGTAAACAGCCTGACATTAACATCCATGGAAAGAATTGTCAGATATAGATAGATGAATTCCAAACTATGCCAGTCTGTGATATACAAAACCCGATGTTCTTGCGGGTTTTCTTATGGATCACCAGAAAAAATAGCCAATGAAAAAGAAAAATGAAGACATGCTGCATGAGCAGCAGCATCATCTGTAATGGTTTTACAAGGTAATGTCAAATAATATTAATGACTCCTGGCCATGCACCTTCAGGATGAAATCTTTTACTTTCTTTAAAATTCAGATGACAAAAGGGTCAAATGCATGTTATTAACACATAACATAAGAGGTAAACTTAATTTTTTTAGTTCATTGGAAAATATTTTTTCCTTAAAGCTGTGTGTACCCATAATCTCCTGAACAATTAAAAAAACTTACCATAATTCAAGTTTTCAAAACACCTACAGCTTACTCACTGCAAATATTAGCCCATTGTTTTTATCCTTTCTAATGTACTTTTTGGTGTGTACTATTGTTTCTTGTAGATGTTTATCTTATGAATGACAACTTTGAAGTGAAAAAAGTGATTTAAATTATTCTTGAGTGTAAACAGTTGAAATATTTCTTTGCAATACATTTTTGAAGTAGACAAAAGAGGACCCAACTTCGCTGTTGAAAATTATAGATTTTTTTGGTTTTTTGTTTTTTTTTTCCTCTGGGGTCTTTCTTCTTTATTTGAAAAAAAAACCAAACCAAAACAAAACCCGACAAACCACATTCCTGTCTTTCAGATACTACAGTCACTACTAAAATTCTTAAAACAAATTATATTGTTTCACCATATGTTTGATAATGTAAATTATTGAAGATATTTGCTATGTATTTATATCCCTAGAACCACATCAGTGTGGCATGCTCAAACCAAATCTAAATGTGAAGATATTTTGATTAAATTAAATTTTTAAGATATCCTTTCATAGCATCTACTTAGCTAACTGCATACATAATAGTGTACTCTGGGGATAAGCAGTGTACTAACAGAACATTACCTGATGTGTTTTTATATTTCTAATGGTTTAGGAAAAAAAGGCAAAATGCTTATGTATATAATAAAACTGAAACAGAGGATCTGATAAATAGCTTAATTAGCAATATTGAGCTGTTTTCCTACTAGCAGTATATTAAAATAATTTGTCTTTCTCTGTATCAAAACAAGAACACTATTATATTTGGAATAATTCCTATGAAACTTAGTTGCAGACTACCACAATAATACAAAAAAAACCCTCTATGTTTGGAATGGGTCCAGTATAGAACAAGCCACAGCTGACTCAAATCATACTACTAGTTTGTTTGGGGGGTTTTTTGTGGAAGACTTTTGAGGCCATTCATGGAACTCCTGTTGGAGTAAACTCAGAATCATGGTGGGGGTAGAAGTTGTGTGACTTCTATGCAATAAGAAGATATTTCAAAGACTTGGGAAATTCGTTTGCAGATATAACTTTTTATAGAAATGACAATTTGGTATAGAGGAGCAGAGTCAGGAGCTAGGGTTAGTGATGAACAAATATTGACAGAGAAAAGTTTCAAATATTTAGTTTAGCAAAAGTAGGAGAGTGAACACTGAACAAGTCTAGAACATTTACCTCTTTTTTCATTTTTGCTATTCTCTTTCACCATCCTCATTTGGGAAGCTCTAGAAAAATCAATACCCTTTTTACATGTTTGATGAGAGCAAACATGAATCAGAATACATAAAGCACAAGTACAGCTGGTGTTAATGTTATATATTGTCATTAATGAACGTCTTCATCCCAGAAATCTGTTTCAAGATATGCATTTGCATTTATGTAAACTCCTTTTTTTTTGTTTTTCCCCAGAGTGGTTATTTGCCTACCAATTATGATATTTCTTTACCATATAATGCGTGTGAGTTAGTGTTTTGGTTTTTCTGCAATTCTTTCCATCACTGCTGATCAGAGTAGTTGTATAGATGTGTGACGAAAAGTTTCATTGACATCAAACATAGTATAAAGCACATATATAACACATATTATAGAAATGCTTAAATATTTAAAAGATCCATTGTCTGAGGGTTTACTGTGGGTTTGGCTGCTTTTTTTTTTGCTGGAATGTTAATGATTCCAGTTTCCAATGCAGCTTTGCCTTTTGATTGACACTGGCATAGTGATATTCCTACCAGTGGCCTGTGCAATAAATCCATGAAAAACCCTGTTTAATGGAGAGATATTGTATTGGCTTTTGTTTGCAATTTCTTTTGCTTGTATTTATAATTATTAGCTTATAATTACAATCAGCTAAGGTGGATTTTTTTATACACTTGTTTTATTTTCAGTCAATAGAGGCTCTTGTACAGAATAAGACAGTAATTTCCAAGTAAGGACATACGAAAACAGAATTGAAAAATATCACTAAGGTTCAACATTTTCTTATCATGCAATCTGGGGACTTTACTGAGAAATGCTAAGAACCAACAAATTTAATGGGCTGTGAGACAGAAGGAGAAGGAAAGGAGACAAGGAAAATTCTTGCTCTGCTTTAGGGTGACGTATGATGAAAGATACCCGAAGTAGAAAAACATACTATGTGAAATGAATATAGTGTAAAGTATTGCCTCAGTCATTATTTTTAGAGGGAACTGAAAATCAAATGCTAAATGAACCTGGAACTATTTGTATGACACACTTAGTATTTGAGAACAGGAGCCTGAATCCTGTCTATAAGTGATTACATTTATTAATTCAAACTTGAAAAAAAATTTTGTGGGAAATTAAAGAAGAAATATGTAGGCACTTATTTGGACCAGGAAGTTTCATATAATTAGAATTGGTTTTTAATGTTGGTGGCAATATGGAAGGCTTTTTTTTCACTGCCATCTTCCTCCTGATGGCAGGCACTAGGAACCAAACAAAATAGAAAAAACTTTCCTCATCACATGCAACTAAACAGCCTGTATCAGAAACTGGGGCTTACAGGGTAGTGATAAAATTATTACAGTGTATTTCATCCAGCCATAATGTTGATATCAGGATGACTGATTTCCTTTTCTTGATGAAATTGTACAGATGATAGTCACAGATTGAAGCTACGAGAGTTCCAGAGGCTAAAATCCTTCATGGCTTTCTCCAGGGTGATCCTGTGGTGGTAGCCAACTGTTTGCTAGAGTCTCATTCTAGAACAACAATGTAGTTTGACTTGCAGTGGAAAAAGTTGTGCAGGTTTTGTTTTTGTTTGGTTTGGTTTGTTTTTTACTTTGGTGTCTGTTAGATCTGCATGTTAATTGTTCTTTTTCTCTATTTGGTCTTTGCTTGTTCACACACTTCTGAACTGCTCACCAGTTTTCTAGCATTTCTAGCATTCTAGTGCAACAGAGAGCATGGGGTTTTCCAGGGGCATCTTTTCATGCCATAATGACTGTGGCATGTTGTAGTGAGGTGACAGAGGCATTACAGTTGGATTGTTCTCCTATATGAAGCTTGCTTTGGGCACTTCATTTGTTTCAGATGCGTTTATATTTCTTGTGAGGCAAGTAAAACTGCCTCTGCTGATTCTCAATATTGATTAAAAATTATTTTTTTTAAAGTGTTTCAGTTCCTTTCAGCCTGTGATCAGAAGATGATGATATACAGCCATTCTTACTATTTTCTTTATACTTTTAAATTCCAAATTTCATAAAGAATGGATTTACTTTACAACATCCAGTGTTTAAGAGTAAAAACAGTCAAAATTTTCCAATATCCAGCCATTGTATCTTCCTTCATACGTTTATAATTCTTCAAACATGTTTTGAAAATAGAATTTGCTCATGACTGTGCACCAGAACTATTACAGTACCGACTATATTAATATTGGAAAGCTATTCAGTGTAAGAAAGGGGCTATTTACCTTATTTATTGTTAAATAAGGAATTGATTTTTTTCTATCTTTGCATGTTTAAACCTGGAATATATCTAGAATTTGAGTATTTAATAACACTGTAGATGGTTGGACTTTGAAATGCTTTATATATCGGTTTATAAAATTGGAAATTTATCTTTTTCTGTTAAAATATATAACACATATATATTTCTGTCAACATAAACATATAATTATTATGCTTTTCATATTATCAGGCAAAGTTGGCAGGGAGTAATATCAATAAAGTTATCAAGTCTTTGTTTAAGTTTATACAATGTGTACCCTTGTTTGTGAGAGTTACATGCACACACTGACCAGCAGATTGCTTCCTTATTTCACATTAATTCACATTAATTCCAACTCTTACTGAGTTGGAGGAAGTACAAATCCCTCAAGCACTCTGTCTCCCAGGAGGTGTACTGATTCCTGCAGCTGGTCAGCTCTGGCAGTCTGGAGAGGCAGAAGGTAGGCTGGGTCCCCAAGGAAGTCATTCTGTCTCTCAAAGAATTTGCAAATGGACTCACAATGTGGAAAAAAGCATTACAGCCAAACCTTGATTCAGTTATCACAAGCTTCCTATGCAGCCTCGGGCAAGTCATTCAGTTTCTGTCTTCTTCAATACAAGATCTGTAACACATGGAGTGTCTGAGCCTTCCTCATGTATTTATAGGTTTTACTGATATACTTTGATATGTGAGTCTTCTGTATATTACAGTGACTTTCCATTTGGAAAGATGGATAGATAGGCAGATAATCCACCCAAAAGTAACCCTTAAAATATTACTTCATAATCTTTCACTAACGAGATACTGATTACAGGCAGAATACTGACTCTCTGGTCCATAGTGACTTTTAATACATTCTGATCTACCATTGCATGTCGCAAGTCAAAGCAGGTCAAAGAGAGTTCAGTATTAGTGGGAAGATGACAGCTTTTGCCTAATTAAACTAAAAGTTCTGATGACATCCTTTGTTCAAAATTGTCAGAATTGTAATTCATAGAAATGTGATTTTGAAAGCTTGATTAAAAAAACCCTACTGATAATTTGTCATGTATGAATAATGTTGCAGTAATCAATGTGACTACTTATTTTGTAGTAAAAGTTTTCTTTTAATGCTTTTTGAGATATTACAAAATTTATTCATTCTTGATAGGTAAGTCATCCTGCCATCTGACTTCTTCTCCACCACCAGCCTTTCTTAAGTCCTCACCCTTAGAGTGTCTCTGGGTCTCTACACTTCAGTGCCTGCCTGTCATTCCCGGCCAGGGTATAAGGTTTGTCAGTAGGACCTTTGCTTTGTGAAGGCAGTGAAGTCCCTCATTTGAGAACTTTGCCCTTGCATCTTAGGAAACACATTTGGTAATAGAAATTTTCACTTCTTAGTGTCGGTCATTCCGTATGCTAACTGCAGTTTTATAGTTTCCACTATAGTCACTGACACTCTGCTAGTCATCTATGCGTAAAATCAGATGAAAAATTTTTCATTTCACTTCCTGATTTCCAAACATTTATGTCAGATACGAGTTCTATTGCATACAAGGATGCTATCTGAATAGTAAATCTAATAAAAATCACTAGGGATATCTAAAACATAGTAGCCTGCAGGTCTGCAGGTTTCCCCTCTTGGCGCTCACTCATGTCTTTTACCTCAGAATCCATGGTTGATGTTGGATTGCTACAGGTTTATTCTCTTCTTCCAAAGGGTGCAGGTGGTTTTGTTTTCTCTATCCTACATGTTGCCAGCTATCTGAAATGGGCATAGTGGCTTTGGCTGGGCTGTAGTTAATTTTTTTCATAGCAGCTCACATCATGCCATTTTAGATTTGTGGCTTAAACAGTGTTGGTAACGTGGGTGTTTTAGCTCTTGCCGAACAGTGTGCATGATGTAAGGGCCATCTCTGTTTCTCACTGAACAGTGAACAGACTGGCCCATGCACAAGTGTTTGGGAGGGAACACAACCCAGCAGATGACCTGAACTAACCAGAGAGATACTCCATACCATATAATGTCATGGTCAGCAGTAACATGCAGCATAGTGGCATTCAGGAACATGAGCCGTCATTTGCTCAGAGACTGCTTGGACATCAGTCTGGCTGTGAATGGTTGCTTTTGCATTACTTGTTTTATTTCTCTCTTCTTCCACTGTTTCCTCACTTATTAAACAATAGTTGTCTTGATTCCCTTTCTTTTATACTTCCATTTCTCTTCCCCCATCCTACTGGGCCTGAGGGAGGTGAGCAAGCAGCTGAGTTTCAAGCTTATCTGCCTGCTAGGGGTAAAAAAACCTCAATGGGAAATCCAGGTTCTGCTTCTTCATCTTCTTAAGGTTGTCAAAACTTTCCTCTCTGTGGCTATTCAAGGTAGGAAAAGCTGGAATAGCTGGAGACACATGCTGCTCCTGCTAAAGCTTTGCCAATGTGCAGTGTTCCAATTTCAGCAAGCAATAAAGGATGCAGTACAGAAGAAACATAACATTAGTGTATATTTTATAATTGTAACATTGACATGAGGATGATGAAACTGAGGTTTGCAGTCCCTGCTCATAGCACTGATTAATTTTATATTAAACCTTCAGTGGATGAATAACAAAATCCTTAAGACAGGAATTAGAACCTAAACCTGGATACCCCAAATATTAGATCTATGTTTTTCCCAGCATACCCTTAGATCATTTACATATAATTAGACCTTAGTTTACTATCCATTTTAGACTGTAGACTGTTGCAGCTGCCTGTGTTTACTGCAGTCTTTTGCAAAATGTAGGTTTGACCAGCATGCAATTAATAGAAATGATAAGTGATGGCAACCCAATCCCTAGAGCAGCATGTTCTTAGAATAACTGTTAAATCAGACCTGTCAAGGGACTTAGGAAGAAGAATACTTAATTTCTGTTTCCTAATTAGATTTAGCTTTTCCGTTTAAGTCAGTTTTGTGCCTAACAAGAATGTAAACTTGAAGTATATAAACCATGTGTGTGTGCAGGCATGCATGTATACAAGGCAGTAGAGTATAGCACAATGGAGAGAGCAGTACCTTACAGAAAACCACCTATGTAGGTTATTCACTTTCAAGATGATGCTGAGAAAACTATTGAGCTGGTCTGCAGCGAAAAAAATGAACATTTACTTTTTAATTTTTGACCCACTTCCATGTGAAGCATTTGAGTTTATTGATACTGACTTATTTGTGAAACTGATTCATTTGAGGTATTTTTGTGAAAACTATAGACATTTAAGGTGTGATTATTCTGACCAAACATAGGCAGTTGAAGTGCAATAATGGTCTAAATCTGAGGTCATCACTTTAGGTTTCCTTTATAGGTAATAAAAGAAACTGAAAATGCCTAGTTGTGATTCACCTTGTCAAATGTAGATATCAAAATAAGTCACATAAATCATAAACTAAAATATCCTGTTCTCCATAAGCTATAAACATGTCTCGGCATTACTAAGTCGCATACTTGACACTACACTTACACTATGGACATTCTCATTTCATATATGTGAAGTAATTATGTTTATTAAGAAGTAATTTGACTCAAAACAAGGTAGTTAACGTGAAAATCTCACACAATCAAAACCCCAGTGGTATGTTGAGGAGAATCATAAATAGGTATAACCCATGGCTTGAGATAAGAACAGCTTAATTATTGAAATAAACGAAAGTATAATAATGATAATATTATAGACAGAGAGCACAATAAAACCCAAAACCCCAGAAGTGGTGCACAATACAATTGCTTACCACTCACTGATTGATGTCCAGACAAACACAGAGCAACTGGAGCTTCCCAGTCAATTCATCTCAGTTTACATGCTGGGCATGATGTTCTCTGATATGGAATATCCCTGTGCCCAGTTCAGATCAGCTGTCTCAGCTGTGCTCCCTCATGGCTTCTTGTGCTCCTGCTCACTGGCAGAGCACGAAACACTGAAAAGTCCTTGACTTAGGATAAGCCCTGCTCAGCAACAACCAAAAAACATCAGTGTGTTGTCAACTTTATTCTCTTACTAATTTCAAAACACAGTACAGGACAGCTACTAAAAAGAAAACTGACTCTCAGCTGAAACCAGGTCAAGTCCTAATATTTCCAAAGGGTCAATACTGAAAATGCATCAGTAAAGGAGAGAGAGGATGATATGCTTTTGGTACAATCTTTTTTCCATTTATGAAACCTCTCTGTAATGGATAGTGTTCAAACCTGTCTGTTAGGAGCCTCAATTTCTGATAAGGACAAAACAAAAATCACATTCGTGTGGATGTTCTCCTGTATGTACATTTGTGCTGACATTTTCCTTTTCAGGGTTTTTTTTTTTTTTTTTTTAATTAAAGATCAGTCTAGTAACTTTTTAATTTAATCAGAAGGAAAGGTTATAAAGTTTATGGTTTAATGCTCTCAGCACATCTTAGGTTTTAAAGAAAACCTTTCCTCTCCAAGGCAACCTTTTTTCTCTTCCTTGCATAGTCTTCTGCACAGTCTCCAAATTTGTATGCAGGCATACACAGATTTTCACCATGTTCATGTAAGATTCTGTCTTACCATTGTGACTTCTAGACTTAAAAAAACTTTGTGAAACAGTTTTATGTCACGTGCATGAAGTACCAGTACCAGCATCAGTATAAGAGCTTTGTTGAAAACATTTGATCTTAATCTTTATTCTGAAAATTCAGTACTCTTAAACACTAATTGTGTTATCAAAGGAAATAGATTCTTTTTCTGAACTGACCTATTAAATAACACAACAACATAGGTGCTTTTATTTTCCCTTTTTTTAAAAATAAATTATATTCAGTCTGGAATGTTTTGACCTTTAAAATAACACATTAGTCTCAGATAATAATGACTGTTGAGTTATGCTTTCTCAAGGGATATTTTGGTATGTTTGCTACACAAGAAGTGGAGAGCTGTTTCATGGATAGGGATTACTATAGGAAAACAGAATCATCAGGTGGAAGGGAAGGAATGTGTTTATTTGGAAGAAGGTTTGTAAAAGTTTGGAGGACACAAAATATTGAAATCCTGGGAGCAGAAAGGCTGAATAGATCCTTGGAAATGAGAGTAAGAATTTTTTCACGAATTTATTCAATATGAAGAAAATATTGAATATTTCTAGTACCTGTAAAAAATACAATAAAATAGAGATAAGACCAAGTCTTTACAAGACTGATATTGTTTTCATATTCATGGTTAAATCTAACTTATTCTGAAGTGTGTTTGTGTAAAAAACTCATAGTTTTCCAATGAAGTATTTATGCGCAGGGAGGGAAAAACTACTTTGGCAGCTTTTTTGGGTGAAATATGTATTTCAGCTATGTTTCCCATTATCTCACTGCACGTCAGAAAGACCTTGTAACTTTTACCTGTTATTAAAAGTATGGAGACCTTTTCTTCTAGTTCTGTAGTATCATTTCTTAAGCTGTGTTATTCATCTTCTAGAGGGATTCACACTTTTGGCCACCCTGATGAACTTGGTCTGTAGATTAAATACTTCCTTCTAATGTAGCTTGAATTATTCCTTCTGAACTTCTCAGGTATCATAACACCCTGATGTCACAACATGGGCTTTGTCACAGTGAAGGAACTGGGCATTCTCTTCATCCTCTACTAAGACATATAAGGACATAGGTTGTGCTTTGCAGACAGCTCTTCTCCACTGAGGACAAAGGAGAAATTGAGCCTTCATTGCTGTCAGTTAACCACCCAGGGATTTAAAAAACTTTGCCTTGGTTTAGGGTAACATTAGCAACAATTCCACATAAGTCTATTAAATAAGAGAACCAAGCAACAAAATCATAATCAAAACATAGCATAGACAAACGTTTTCAAGGAACAGACCCTGTCATCATTTCACTGATGCATCCCATATGTTATATCTTTGCACCATATTTACAGCATAAATAAGGTGGCAGAATTCAACTCCTCTGCTTTCATTCTTAAGCAATATAAAAGCATATTGGTTTTTCAGCCTGGGAAGATGTTTTCCCACATCACTAGACAAAAGCACAAGATTTTTATCCAAAATATAAAAGCCAGGGGTTTTGTGAGGTGTCCATTTTTTTTTAGTTAACTTCTGTTTTTTAACTCATATGGTACTTTTTTTCAAAAATGTGAAAAGCCCTGTTGTACCTGACATTTTAAATTTCTTGCTGTTTCCACTCTTCTTAGTTATTCTTGAGATTTAAAAATTTTTGCTATCTCATAAATTATTTCTTAAAGCTTTGCTGAAAGCTAGTATGTTTAAATTAGAAAATATTTTTCAATATTCTTTTGAACAATCTTCAGTTTCTGTTATCCATAAACGAAGGAAGCAAAAATACTCATATAGGTCTCATGGTGTTTGGAGGGAGCCAGGAACGGCTGGTGTTTTTGAGAAGACATTAATGCCATAATGGATAGTGTGCTGTTTTGCTGCCTCTTACTTTTTGAGGAATCCCAGATGATACTGATTCAATTTTAGAAGCTTTTGAGCATTCCTTAGTTATAACAGGTGTAAATGGGATATGAGGAAGTCCTTGCAACTCTACAACTTTTAGGTCTGAAAAGTCATAGAAACATAAACATTCCTGGTTCGGAGCAAGAGTCTTGTTTATCCCACTAGGTATGAATGGATTCCTAGAAAAGGGTAGGAAAAGGCAAAAATATGTAAAATATGCCCCCTGTAGTCTCCCAACTCCTGTCTGGTTTTATTTTCTACAATTTAAAATGGTTTATATTTATGTCATGTGTGGAGTTGTGCAATTCACTCATGAGAGAGAAGCAGGAATATATTTTATTGATATAACAAAGTTCAATAGCAAATGTGACAGTGGATTAGCAAGATTTGATGGGAAAGTACATTTGATTATTTACTGCAGAGAGGACAGGGTCAGACAAAACTGCTATGGATACCCTCCCACTGAGTCATGAAGTTCAGAAAGGACTCCCTTGTTCTCAACTCCTTCTCAAAGGAGAGTTTAGGTGTGGCTGGACCAGGACTTAGTCCCAGACTTGGACACTGGGACTGTACATGCACAATAGCATATCCCCTTAGCTAAGATTTCAAAGGCTCAATGAACTTATTGCCAATTCACTTATTGAGTATCTGACACAATAAGGATTCTCTCATCCTCGAGGAGTAACCTTGAGAAGTGTTCCTATTCCAGGGGAGATCTTGGCGTGTAGCCTACTGCTGTGCAGCAGAGCTCAGCAGGCCCTGGGCTATCCACTATTTATGGAGTCTGATAATTGACTTATAGTCTTATTGACATACTGGCTACAGATGTTAGTTTCTTCCAAACTTGGCTTGAGTTGGACATTAATCAGCACTGTGGTTAGGTGGGCTTATTGCTCAAATTAGCCTTTGGCTATTTATTTTGCTGTTACTCATCTACTCTCAAATCCACTTTGAGCTGGATGCAGCCATCACGACCAGACAGCTATTATGACCTCCAGTGGTGGTTATCAGTCGAGCAGGGTTACAGGAAGTAAAGGTCAGGTTTAGGAGGATGCAGAGGCCACACTGACACAATTTAATATACAGGTATTTCATAATCCTCAATTTATCCTTTACAGAAAGGCTTATGAAGGCTCTGTTTCAACACAAGATAATGTTTTATTTCCACCACATTCAGGAGAATGTGTTTCAGGATGGGGATTCCTTTGGGTCTACCTCTCATGATCCAATTTGACATCATTTAATTAAGCTCATTCTTTGCTGACTACTGTAGTAAAAAAAGTGGAAGCATTTCCTTAGTGATACTAAAACAAATTACATTTTTCTCCATTCAATTAATAATTTTTTATGCATTATGTAGAATAATAAAAAAAACAAACCACAAACCACAGAGATAGACAGTGGTCTGAATGCATCTGAATCTAGAAGGTTTCCCCCCTTTCCTGTTGCAATTTCATAATTAATTGCTTACATATTTAGAAGAATGTTGTGATGATGCAATTTGAGCATTTGTATAGCTTACACTATTTCCTCAATTAACTTTATCTAAATGAGAGCATAACTTTTAACAAAAAAAAGATCCAGTATGACTACAGTGATGCAGTTAATGGATGGAAGCCCCACTAGGAAGGAAAAAACAATAATGTGAGGAATACAAGTTGCTGGTAACATGAGAAAGGATCTGGGGATGGATAATGGGTCACATGAGAACTTATGGATAGCGGGTGATTAGTATGGACACCACTGTTGTGCATGTCTGCTATAGACTGCCTCATCAGGAAGAAGTAGAGGAGGCCTTCTTTAGGTAATTTGAAAAAGCTGTGTGTTTTCATCTCTGATCATCACAGGTGACTTCAGTCATCTTGATAATTAGTGGAAGAGCAAGGCAAAAATAGCAGAGGTGAAGAAATTCAGGCTTCTGCAGAGCAGTGATGATAACTTCCTAATAAAAGTGCAAGAGGGGCTGATGAAATGAGATGTTCTGATAAACTTTGTGCTTTACAAAGACCTAGTCAGAATTGTGAAGGTCAGAGGTTGTCTTGGCGGCAGCAAACATGGCAGGGTGGCGTTCAGAATATTCAGAGGAGAAAGACAAATAGCAGAATCCTAAACCTGAACATGGAATGAGCAGACTTTGACTTGCTCAGCTTGGGTGAATGACATAGAATGTGATCCTGGAGAGAATAAGGCTCTAGGAGGGCTGGTTGATTTTCCAGGCTCAACAGTGGTCTACCCTGATAAGCTGGAGATCAAAAATTAGGTAGCAGGAGGTCTGCATGCATGAACAAAGCTCTCAACAAAACTGATATAAAGAAAAAGAGAGGATGCAAGAGGTGGAAATGGGATCGTGTGACTCAGGACTGTAGAGATGCCATCTGAGCATGCTGGGATGGGCTTAAGAAAGCCAAAACCCACTTGGATTTGAGGCTGGAAAGTGATAATAAAAGCAACAAGAAAGATTTCTAGATGTACGCTGGAAGGAAGGCTAGGGGACAATGTGGACCTGATGGTACATGAGGCAGGGAACTTGGTGACAGGGGACATAGAAAGGACAGAGGTATCAAATGCCTTCCTGAACTAGCTAGGTAGAGTTGGTGGGAGGAAATCTCACTTTGATTTTTTAACAAGCTTTATTTTGCGGGGGTTTTTTTCAGTAAATTGCCTTTGCTTCTCTCTTATGTTTCTGTTAGATTTTAAATTGTCTATTAGAGCTGACATTATGGTTTGTTGTGTCAGACTGGTTCAATAAAATCTGTTGTTCTTGTTGCAGGTGTTTTTGTTTAGTCTTCCCTACAGAGAAAGCAAGTGAAAACAGCCTTGCCTGTGGTTTCCTTCTGATTTATCTAGAAATCTGAGCAATTTGTTAAACACAGGATATTATTTAATCAGCAGGGCAAATACTATGTGGGCGTTGCATTTTTCTTGAACTGCACATAATTGATACAGGAAAAGCAAAGTGAAACACTGCTGGATGACACATTACTGGTTAGTGAATGGATGTGGGTTTTTTTAAAGAAAAAAAGATTTAGCTAACTTGGTTATGCAAATACCCTATTATGTGAAAAAGGTTTAACTCAACATTAATACACAATATTAGCTTTATTAATATATTTGCCATTATCAGTGATAGTGAATTTTGTTGCTTCTTTATTTTGAGTATTATTCCTTGATGAGAGCAGTTAGCTGGTAGCAAATACATGCCTAGGTATTTATTGTTAATTCTTATTACCTCCTCATCAGTTGTATTTCTTTTTCATCTTCTGATACAAAGGAAAAACACAATTTTTTTTCCAATTCTAGCAGTGGATTTGTATTTAATTCTAATCTGCTAACATTTGGAGAAAATTGGGAAAGAAACCAAAACCCAAACCTATCCCAGATGTGGGTGGAAGACTGCCTTCTTTTTGGTTGAAATGAATTGATTGAGGGCTTATCCATTAATTTAGATAGTATAGCTTCTGTTGCTGAAACCATACCATCAGCTCATCACATTTTGTTTTATTTCTATCATAAAAGAGAGAGAATTTTTATTAGACTAGTCTTTAAATTGAGAAGAAACGGAAGAATTTTCTGGGCCATGATTTTTACTGAGTTTGATTGCTAGTGCCTTGCTAAACTTCTGCTTTTGTTTGATTATGGAATTCTATTACTGAAACCCATGAACTTTCTGAATACTCCCTTGACAAGTCTGGTTCTTCCTGGAGATATTATAAGAGCTGACATACTTCCATAAGTGTAGAATTTCGATTTGAAGACCTTGAGAAAATGGAAAAACACAGAAAATGAAAGTGAGAAATATAATTTATTAAATATAAATATAATTTATTAGCTGATGTAAAATTACTTCAGCTTAGACTTGTTCCACAGTAACTTAGAAAAAAATAAGGAGGAAGATTCTCTGACTCTCATGGTAGTGAATTACTTTCCAGTAATAAAAAAGAAATACAGGGTGTAGAAAAGAAATAGTGTTAGCTAATCCATGTATGTATATGAATTATAAATTTGTTGTAAATGTGGATTATATTTCAACAAATAATTCCTCTGTTTAACTCTCATTTTCAAGCCCCAAGCTCTAAGTCCCAAAACAAATGCAGTCACTTTATTTTCTTGAGCTATAGTTAAATAAAAACATATCCTAAGGGGAAAAAAACTTCTTAATGTATAATAATGCAAAATTTGAGAGGAATTGATGTAGCTAGGTTTGCTTCATGAAGGATAAATTGGACAAGACGTTGAAGTTGTCTGTATTTAAAGAGGTTTTTGTTTTTAGCATGTGAAAATGGCATGCTTTTCAGAAGGTAAATCCTGGCTTAGTTTCCCTTGTTTTCATAACATTAATTAAAAATTGTTTCCATTTTAAAGGTATTGAGCTACTAAACTTTCAACTTAAATTGTTTTAAGAAGTCACTATATTTCAGAAGAGTAGAACTTTGGAATTCCCTTTGTTATATCTTGGTGTATCACAGTCTGAATCAGTCCTCTGCCAGCTGATGCCAAGCCATGAGGATGCGGAAAGTAATCCCTCACTAACATACGTGTGCATAAGATGTGCAGTCAGGAAACTTTGTGAACTTGTGCATTATTGTCTTAAAAATTTGTAGGCTCAGATTTTAAATGTAATATTAAAAAATTTAAATATAGTATTAAAGATTTTTATTTACTATGCTTAACATGTTATTTAAAATAAATTTATAATGTATTAATTTGCACTTAATAAAATGCAAAATATAAATAGATGTAATTTATATTTATAAATTATATTTTTAAGATTACAAAACATTAGCATCTTATAATTGTGAGATCAGTGACTTATAGACTAATGGTTGAAGTTTGTTGCATTGGTGATTTTCTCATTAAGACTTTGTGGAAGAATCGTCATTGGAGAATAAATAATACTGAAAAAATTAGTTTTATAATTACTTGAACAAAGGTATTTTCAGTGCAGATTTTCTATGAATTGACTGTAGAGACTAAACAGGTTTTTAGTGTGATCATCAAGAGATCCTGAATTTGACAGTTTAGCTATGGTCAAGTAATTTATAGTATTCTGTGATCAGGGGTTCTCCTCCAAACTACGCCATTGGAAGCTTCAGGTATTTAGCTTTTCATTTAACAATATAAATGTCATTTGGAGTGCCGATAAATACTGGCAAATCCCTGAAAAGATCAGGTTGTTCCTATACCTCAAATACCTGTCTAATGCGAATGGCTTCTCAAGGTTTTGTGTGAATGATTTAAAACAAACAGCCTTCTGTCAGGCTTCTGCAATGTTTGTTTGATATAAGCCTCTCACATATGTATGTGTGTTTGTGTGTGTGTGTTGCTATTGCTTTATGAATGTTGCAATTCTTATTATATTCTTCATTATGTTAAAAAAAAGCACCATTAAAACCTGGGAAGATAAAATAAAAAGGGCTGATCAAGCAAATTAGAAGCTGACTATCCCTTGCCCAGACAACGCGCTCTGTACTGCTGCAGAATTTTGTTCTGTTTTGTTTCTGACACAGAGAGATTCATCCTCACCTCCTGGCTTTGTGCTAGTCCTTCTACAATTTTTACTGGTCCATGCTTCGTGCTGGAGTTGGGCATAGCATGTTAAGACTTAATCTTTAAATCCTCTCATTGTCTTAGTCTGATTGTCTAAGTTTCATTTTTTCTTGTTCTTTACATCAGAAGAGAATAAATAGTCATCCAGCCACATTAAATACAAGTTAAATTATACAAATATATATTAAATATACATATTATAAATATAAAACAATTTAAGAGTCTTGAAGTGAACATCACATGTATATAGAAAAAACCCAAAAAAATTTAAACACAATAGGTAGTAACATAGTGTAAAATGAGCACACACATAGTCTTCCATGCTTTTCTTGCCCTTCCCAACTGCATTTCCAAAAGAATATATGGGCACAGCTTTTAGTTAACTTACAATTACATTGGAAGTTAATTTAAATTGGAAAAAAAGGACACCATCCTTAATACATTTCAGATATTAACCAGAAGTTGCAATTTATGTTTTTCTAAAAATATCTCTTTTAAAGTATTTATAACTAAATCATCTCTTCACTTGGTACCTTTTATTTAATCAATGATTACATGCTTAGTGAGGATGCATCAATTCAGGAAAATAAGTAGATAATTAAAAGGATACTTGTTTACATATTTTGTTCATTACAAATTTTATATCAGAGACTTAGCAGACCAGAAAAGACAGGTAAAGTACCTGCAAGCTTTCCCTTAATATGTCAACAGAGTTTCATCTACCCTGGGGAGAATAAAATCGCTCAAACCTGGAGCTGATTCATTCACCGTACTATTTTCAGTAAGAAATAGCAATTATATGTCATCCTTCAGGTTCTCAAGTCTAACATTTTGTTTGTATAAGCTACAAGAACAGACTAGATATTGACTTGAAAAGATTTAAATCCGGTGTGATTTTATTCTGTCCCAAGTGCCTATGTAATGTCTACCAGAATTTTTACAAATTACTTGAAAAGTGAGTGTTGTTCGCTGTGTTAGGTGATCTGAAGCTGTGTCTTCCTGTGTCTGTTGAGCTGAAATTATGGATTTCAGATGCACATTTGGTGGTTTGTTGGGCTTTTATTTCTGTGCTAGTTTATTTCTTCTTGCACTTTCTTCTAGCACTTTTGTCATATTGCTAAACTTTTATTCAAATTAACACTGATGAGGCTTTTTTTTATGTTGGAGATAATTTGGGAGTTATCTTTCAGACTCTCTTCCTCTCTTTGGTGAGAGTAGCATTTTATGAGATTAGTGCTTACTCTCCCCCTAGTTGTTTATATGGCCCAGTCTAGTATTTGTGTTTTTCTTCCTTAGTATACCTTTAGAATAACTGTCCTGTCTAAAACCATGGCTTACACTGGCAGAGATTTAAATCAGGGAGGTCTAGTCCTTACAGTTGCAGAGGGTGACTCTGCACATGGTTACATGCTTCTGCCATGGAGGTAAGTGGCTGTCAAGTCCAGCAGTAGCATCTTCTTCCCCTTTTCTTTTCACCTTTATAGAAGACACAACCCAGGTATGGCCTTATGTACTGGTCACAGACAGGCCAAAGTAACCAAATTTGCAACAGTGCTAAAGAGTGGTAGTTTGTAAACTGACTGTAGTAACATGTGCTATTTTCATGCATTTCTACAATGGAAAAGGTGAATGGACTGAAACATATAAGGATGGAATACTCATTTTTTCTTCCCTTTCTCCTATGCTTCCCTTTCTTTGAAGACCAAGTATCTTAGATCAACTTTTTTTTGCTTTTAATACACACCTTTTTCCTTTGCTAATTGTTTTTGTATATTACAAAGCATCTTTAAGATGACTTGGAAAATGGAAGAAGGCAAGGAAAAAATATTAAAAAATATCTTCAGCAAAGAATTTTTTAACTCCAATCTCTGTTTCATCAGGGTTCAGTGAGGATATTTCTGTTTGATTAAACCTATAAATTAAAATTGGCTCTGGGAGCATCCAGGTGTCAAGAACTAAAAGACATTATTAATTCTCAGTATTGTTTCTCAGTAAAGTTAGCTTGGGGTGTTCTTTTCTAAAGACAAAGAAATTTAGATTAAAAACAAAACAACAAAAAAAATGTTTTTCTGTTTTTTAAGAAATGAAGAAAGATTAAAATCCTTCAGTTTAGGCTTAAAGGTCGAAGTCCATTGAGGTGATGAAAAACAGTGATCTTGCTATTTTTTCACTATCTATAATAATGTGCAGCACATATGTTCTACTTCAAAGTACCATATTTCAGCAATTTAACTTTTTGTGTGTTTCAGTGTGTACTCTTTTTTTTTTTCTGTAATTCAGTGTGATCATTTCAAATAAGTGTTGCTTAGATGTGCAGTGTAATTATGAAACTTTTATCTTAGTGTTCTTGACTGCCAGGGTTAAAAGCTTACATAGGTGTCAGGGTTCAGTGCAATCAGTTATTTCTGCATTTCCAGCCCAACAAAACTTTGTGAAAGGCTACAAGAAAAATACTGCAAAAGCAAATGATCAGGGACTTTTCTGAAGATGGTACTATAGTAGCTGGCACTCTCTGGTCTTGTACTGATTACTTTGTAAGAGTCACCATTTAATAATGAAGTAGTACTAAAACCTGATTAAAAAAAAAAAAAAAGACGGAAAATGCAAGTGAAAACTTGTCCTCTTCAGCAGCCAGTAGTCAGAGAAAACTAAATTGAGATCAGCTTTTTGCCTATTGCACAGTGATAAGATGCTTGTTACTGCCCTGACATCTGTTTGCAGCATCTGAATGATGATTTGCTCAGTGTCAAAGATGATTCTAATCCTTTTCATCCAAACTACAGCAACCTGTGGACAGCCCCATTTTTCTTTAGGCAATTGGGGGATTTACTGCTTAAAAGGCCCTGTTTTTTACCCACTCAGTTGTGGTACGCAGGTCAGGGGAGGTGTGACGGCCTTTCATGACACTAATCATTGCTCCTCAGTGTCCAAGAGGAACACAGATGCACCATCCTACAATTTGTGCATGGTTAGAGCCTTTTAATGACTCTCTTGTGTGAAATCTATTGGTGTTGACAGTGCATGATAAAGTACTCTACGTTACGAACTTACTTGCTCCACAGAAAACAGGAAAGATAGTATCTTCCTCATCACACCCACCAATGGTTTGTGTGGTTAGACACCTTTCATCAACTATTTAGTTCAGCCTACATTGTTTGTAGCAAAATACAAAACCAGCAAGACGTTTTTTGATTCTCTTAAATTCTCTGGATGTTGCGACTTTTGATCAGTGATTACAAATCTGTTTGAAAGAAGAAATTATCTAGGAGTACTAGTCCAACCATATTGGAGCAGCTAATATTGACAAAGACTTTATTCAACAGAAATTTAATTTCTTAGTTTATATTAAAACTCCTTTATTTAAACATATGCAAGCTTGTCAATTACTTTCATATCCTTGGGACTGCAGTGTTGTTCTTCAAAATGTTTTTACTAAATGACATTCCATGTGTTTTAAATAGCTAGTTAGCTAGCTAGCTAGCTGTGTGGAAGAAATGCCTGTTTTGTACTGAATGTATTTAGTTATTTGTTTGTTTGTTTATTTATCTGTTTATCTATTTATTTAAATCAGAAGACATTCTACTTTCATTCTTTATTTGAATTTTATTTGAAATAACCCTGTCAAATAGGTGGTGTCTATGATTTTTAATAATAATTTTTAATAATCATAAAATCATAAAACGATTTTTTAGTGATGGAATATTTAGCTGAGGTAGATACAGAATTTAATTATTACCATTTTTTGTGTACACTGAAGGAGAGTAGAAAGCTGAAACCATTTTCATTAAAAAAGAATTTACTTGTACTTTGAAGAATACAAGTGTTAGAACATTACATTTTAAAAACAATTGAAAGTGTTTTATGAGTCCCAAGTCTTAGGTTTAGTAAATTGAAAATATTAGCATTTCCTATTAAAATTTAAGGTGCAATATACTTTTTAATGGGAAAAAATAGATTGCCATTATATTGATTTTAATGGACAATTTTGCTTTAAAAAAAAACTTTCTGGATGAAAAATAGAATTTTTAAAAAGGAGTAATTTCCTAGTATGCATTTAATTTCTGAAATAGAAATAAAACATTTAAAAATAGAAATGAACATATTAAAAAATAAAATTTTCTGAACTGTTTGTTATTAGCAGTTTTTTTGGCAGTTCCCACACAGAATTTTAACGAAATTCCAAGGGATCCAACGCTCTGAGTTGGAGAGAACCACAAAGATCCTTGAAGTCCAAGTTAAAAATGTAAGAAAAATGGCTATTGACCAATTTTAGAATCTTTTAACTTAGATGTTGCAGAACATTTCAGGATGAGAGTGTGTTTTTATAATATAGTCTTAGAATCAAGTCATGTACTGAGCAGAGATCTGCACCTTTTTTTTTTTTTTAATGTTAATTTATCTGAACCCAGCAGCTATGTCAGTTGCTACATTTCTCTCAGGACTGGAAAAGACAGAGAGAAGGTTATGAGAGAAGGTCTTATGTGCTTATTCTGTATTATTTTAGATACTTGCTGAAAAGTTATTTGAAGCAGTTATTTGAAAGCATATTGTTTTCCAAGGTCTGCATATGCAGTGCTGACTCTACCCTGGCAAGTAGTTCTGTAGAATAAGTATTCTGTACAGTAGAAACACCAATGCTTAAATAACATGCAGGGATTAATTTTTTTTTTCCTGGTATGTCATATAACTGTCGTACCATGCTAAATACACACTGCATTTATGAACAAAGAAACTGCTAAGTTTTTGCATAAATATATTTACAAAAGTACTAATTTATTAATTTGATTATGACTGTCAATCAAATATAAACACTCAAATATATTGTAACAAACCCCTTTTCCTCCTGTGGTTTAGTCATTCATACCTAATGATTGATTTCCTGCTTCGTGATTTGGGAATTATTATGAGGGTACAGTGGAGGAAGTATCAGATATTTTTCAGAGAATAGCAGAGAATATTTGATGAAATATTCTTAAAATACTGTTAGACAATGATTGAAATAGTATTGAGTTGCTACTGAGCTAAAGCATGCTATTCTAGATAACTGTGAACTGCTCATGAAACGGTTCTACATCACAAAGAGCCTCCAAGTTAGCTGGATGATGTACTTTTTTTTTTTTTTCCAAAATTAGTGTATTAACCTATACTCAAGGTTAAGAATTTCTTGATTTCTTTGGGATACAAAGTAGTAAAAATGAATAAGCTCAGACTTGTTAAAAGGGAAAACTTTTGGATTAAGAAGATTTAGTCCTGAGGAAAAATCCACTCCCTTTGTTCTTAGCAAGGTGTTCTTTACCATATTTTCAGTCCACCATTTTTTCAGTGCTTTCTTGGATTGAAAAAATTCTTGAAAATTCCTTCTTGAAAAAGAAAATCTGTCCTTTATGTCACATTTGAAATTTGGCCACAGGTCTTCATCCTGTAACAGGCAGGCATACTACTTTTCCTAAGATATCTGTAGCTCTATGCGTCCTGCCTGTTATATCTGGGATTCCCAGCGTTGGCCAGCCTGAGCACTCTCAGCCTTTGAGAAGCTTGGGCTGTGACTGGGTATTCATATATTACAAACATGTAGCCTTCTACTTTGATTACCCAGCAAGCTGTTTGTAGAATATCCTATATACAATATTTTTAAGAACAAAGTTTTCACTTGTAATGTTTGTCCTACAGCTTTTTTCTTCTCTCACTCCTGCCTGCTTTTATAACTCTGAAGAAAAAATAAAGTCTGTAAAAGGGTATACAGCATGAACCTGTAACCTGTCATACATTTTGTCAACTTTTTCTTCACCTCCTTGAGCTGATTCTGTGACATGTAACAAATTCTCTTGCTACAATAGAAAGTTGTTCTGTCTTTATTTCATTAACGTGTGTTGAGGATTTTAGTACAAAAACCATGGACGCAATCCAAAACGTCAAATTCATTTCAAGCTCTATTAGGCACATTGATCCCCTTTCCAACTTCATATTTGATGGCATGAAAATAGTGAATGAGATGCCAGTTTTAAGTTTGATGGAATTACACAAATTGCTCAAACACATACTTCAGCAAGTATATCAAAATAATGATAACAAATGTCACTAAGTATTGCTTTCTATTGTATTGACCTAAGTTTTCCTCAGACTTGATAGAATGAGAACACCTGGGTAGACTTAAAGGACAAAAATTCTACAACCTGAGAATCTTTAGAGTTGAAAGATGTTGCTAGAGATACATCTCTGAAATGGGAATTATATTGGGTTATTTTTTGTATCCATACTAGCACTTCTGATCACGCAGATTTATACTATTTTAAAAGATATTCTGTTTAATTTCTCTGGAATCACATTAATTCACACTTTAAGGTTATCCCATTTGGAAAGTAGTGCATTCAGTAAGTCTGTTTAATGACTGGGTATATATGTAATATATGAGTAGCTATAATATGAGAGAATATTTAAAATTAGACAAATGTTGGAATACTTCTGCAGTTTTAAGTCCCAGAGGATGTGAGAGAACCCTTGCTTTTGCCTCTCTGTATGCAGTGTTTGGAGACTACTGTCTAGCTATTATGGAAACTCTTTTGTTCTTCAGAGAAAACACAGTTCAAGTAACAAAAGTCTGGATTAATTTAGACACCAAAGACATAGTTTGAATCCATCACTCTGGGACATGCTTTCATCAGAGAGAGATTAATCCAATTTTACCAACCTGAAAGACATAAATAAAAGAACACTTGTTAAAAAGTAGATCTCTGCTTATAGAGAAAGATCTGATCTTGTTATTTATCTTAGAGTCTGAAATGTAAGCCTTGCAGCAAAGTTGAAATGTTTTTAAGAACATTTTCACTGCAGAGTTTTCATTGTGGTAACTAGATTTGTTTCAAAATGAAACTGTACTTTAGGCATGGGTGTAAGAGATTCCATGAAAGCAGTGTTAGTTTCTTTAATAAGAATCAGTGATTCTTATTAAACGAGCGTTAAATGAGAATGCTATTTCTCTTGCTCCTGATGTTTTGCCATGCTATTTGAAATCAATTAAGTAAGCTATATTGCAATTTAAAGTAAACTAATTAAAATACTCTCCTCTAATCACATCCACTTCTTTGCCTAAAGTATCAGTTACCATTGAGAAAACTTTTTTTTTTTTTTTTTACAGAAGAGTTAAAAGGGAAACAAGGGAGAAGCTTTATTAATAGCAAATTTATTTGTGTGGGTGAAATCATTCATTACGTTAAGATCTGTGTGCTCATTTATAGAGTTTTTAAACTAGGAGAATGTTTCTATTTGAATATAGGCAAATTCTAAAAGAATGAAAAAAAGGGACAGGATTTTTCTCAGTGGAATAAGATGGGTATGTTTGTTAACTGAAAAGGCTTATACTGGTATCATTGAACCAGTAGGAGAAATTTGGTTTCAACGTGTCAATGCATAATGTTTTCAGAAACAAAACACTGGTGATGCAGGTAGTGAACAGTGGCATTTTGTAAGCTGGAGACTCTAAAGCAGTTCTGTGGCTAATTATATGTGTCAACCAAAGTGATTGCAAAGTTATATTGTATTTTAGAAGACACATTACCTTTGGGAAAAAATGGGGAAAAACCCAGCAACTTAGGTTTTTCTTCTTCTTTTCTAAACAGAAAATATGCAAATTTGTGTTTATTTTTTTATTTCTTTCACATTTGAAATATTTGTTCAGACTGATTCTGACTCAAGGGAGGAGGGGAAATCTTATTTTACTGAGGCTAAACACAAAGGATACTCTCTATGGATCTCTATTGTCCCACCATGGGACACATACTATTTTACTTTTCAGTAAACTAATGGTATAAATCTTTCCATGTAAGTCCTATTTACTTAACAAGAAGGATCTATAACAATTTTTCTACATACATAAAAACCTGTACTTACGTATTTTAAAGTTGCTTATCAAAATAGGTGTCCAGCATAATCCCTCTGAGAAAATAGATTGACTATGATCATGTTATGACCCACTCCTGAGAAGGAGTAATTGAGGCTCTTGTTAAGAGATCCTGTGGGGTGGATTAGAGTGAAACAACACTGAGTGATCAATGTTTATAAATATATATGAAGGGTTTATTTTAGAACAATTTGGTTGAAATTTGGTTGAAAAGAGTTACGTAGCTGTTTTGGTTATTATCTATATATTTTGGTGATTATCTATAGAAATGTAACAATGTAAAAGGACAAACATATCACTTAAGAAAATATGTAAGAAAAAGAAAGAGAAAGAAAGGATAAGAGTAGGCAGTGGAGAGGAAAGATATCACCACCCATGGATCCAACAAGACTTGATGCAATTTCGATGTGCATTGGCCAAAGTGATAGTCTCAGACTGGATCTATCGTGGAATGGGGGAAGCCTCCCCAACGTGAAGTGTAATGGGTTAATATATGTTCAGGTTAGAACACCCAGGTACCTCCTGGAGGTGGGGGGGGAAGAGGGAGTTTTACACTGTATAATATAACATTATGGATCATGCTCACTTTCCTCTGGTGGAAGGCCCCAGAAATGAGTCTGTGGTGCTTCAAGATTCTTTGATGGTTTCTGGCCACTTCTAATGATATGATGGCTGTTTGACCCTGCTTAGTCAGGGCCAGTTATGCCTTATCAGGAGGGATGAATACTTTCAGGTTTACAGGATACCTCCTCAGGGAGGGGAAGGGGATGAGAGACTGGGGAGGACATTGGTCAGATAAAAACCATTATCCTACCTGGCAGGATCTGCTTCATATTGGCTTTTCCCCCTATCCAGCTCCAAAAACAATTCATTGCTAAAGAAAGGTCAGTTTGTCATGGCTATCCTCCAGTGGTAGCTGCACACCCCCCTCTGTCTTACATAGATCAGAGGTTTTGCCACGACACACTGAAAAACTCTCCTCTTCCCTTTCTGTTGGGAAGTGCAAAGCTGGCCTCAGCAAAGCACCTGACTGATTTTGCAAATGGCCAGTTGTTTCTTTAACAATTCACTCTCTCATAGCTCATTATACTTTAAAAAGAGGGAAGAGGAAGGGAAAAGAAAAAAAACCCCAGACATAAAAAGAAAAAAAAAATAAAGACAAAAAGAAAGAGAAAGAAAAAATCCACAGTAGAATAATTTAGGTAGTCCGTTGAATGAACTACTAAAACCTTATCCTAGTAGTTATAAAACCTGTATCTTCAGTGAGTAATACTAATTGAAGGAAAAAAAAACACCTTAAAAGGAAGTACCCGTAAATTTTGGCTTCAAAGATGGTGGAGCTAGCTAGGTTATTTTCTTGTTACTTATTCTCACACTGAAATAAACTCCTTGAGTCATACTAAAAGTATTTCAGGAACAGAAGAAGATAAAATTTTCTTTGCATTTCCATGAACTTCAATTACTTTGCTATATGCTTCAAGACAAATTATAATATTTTTGGTTGGTTGTGACTCCAAGTGGTACTGAGATTGGGCAGTACAGAGCCAAAATGAAAATTATCAGAATGAACAGAAATTTTGTTTGGCAATATGAACTTATTAAAAATAAAATGAGAAATACTAAAAAAAAAAATCCTTAATAAGTAAGGATCTTATTGAGAATTTAGGTACAACCTAGGACTTTAAACAACGTATTTCTGTTTCATGTGCTAGTGAGCATGGGGACAAACACAGGATGGTTAATGAAAATATGTACATGGAAATTACTTTGAATTTTGCTTACCCACATTGAATTTAATGTTTCCAAAGTAGGATGGGACAAGATAATCTTCAACCTACAATCATGCAATGAAATCTCATGTCAAGTAAAATGGATTTCTAATTAATGTATTAACATGGGAATTAAATAATTAATAGTAGGAAATGCAGTATCCATATTTAGGGTCAGGCAGAGAGGTGTTTTTAGCAATGATTACTCCTGAGTCCTACTTAAATTACATGAACACATGTTGAAGGAAAACATAATCAAATAAATGGAAAATAAAATAAAAACTGGTACATCTTCACTGGAATATAAATAAGAACATATTAAACAACACTCTTTGGGGCAGAAGTATTCTAAAACCAAGAAGTTTTTCCATTTATCTATAGTTTTAATGGCTTGTGATTGTAACTAAGTGGACACCATACACACCTGATGTATGTACAGTAGACTCAGCAAATTTGGTACTTACATTGAGCTTGCAGGGCCAGGTTTGGGTGGTACAGATGTGGCTTCTGTGAAAAGCTGCTAGAAGCTTCCTCCATGTCCAACAGAGCCAATGGCAGCCAGCTCCAAGAGACATGTGCTGCTGGGAAAGGTTGGGCCAATCAGAAATGGTGGTGACAATGCTGTGATAATATTTTAAAAGGAAAAAAACCAAACCAAAACAAAAAAAAACCAACAAACCAGTTATTGGGTAGATGTAATTGCAGTTAGAGAAGAGTGAGAATATGTGAGAGGAACAACTCTACAGACACCAAGGTCAGTGGAGAAGGAGGGGCAGGAGATGCTCCAGGCACTGGAGCTGAGGTTCCTCTGCAGCCTGTGGAGGAGACCCACGCTGGAATAGGTAGATACCTGAAGGACGCTGTGACCCTGTGGAAGGCCCATGTTGGGGCAGAATACTGGCAGGGACCTGCTGACCCATGGAGAGAGGGGGCAGGTTTTCCTGGTAGGACCTGTGAACCTATGGGGGATCCATGCTGGAGCAGCCTGTGCCTGAAGGACTGCACACCATGGAAAAGTCACCACATCACAGCAGTTTGTGCAGAACTGCTGTTTGTTGCCTGTGGGATGGACTCCACTGGAGAAGTTCGTGGCAGATTGTCTCCCAAGGGAGGAACCCCATGGGTAGCAGGTGAATGATTCCTGTCCCTTAGCAGTGGCAGAAACAAGCTGCGATGGACTGATATAACCCCCATTCACTGTCTTCCTGCACCACTAGGGGAGGAGGAGATGAAGCTGAGGATGAAGGGAGGGAAATGTTTTCAAAATTTGTTTTTATTCTGCTCTGATTTTGTTAGTAATAAATTCAATTAATATTTCCAGTTCAACTCGGTCTTGCCCGTGACCGTATTTGGTGAAGGATCTTTCTCAGACCTTATCTCAACTCATGAACCTTGGTTATATTTTCTCTATCCTGTCCAGTTGCAGAGGGCAGTGATAGAGCAGCTTTGGTGGGGGCCTAGCATCCAGCCAGCTCAACCCACCACAGTACTCAGAGGGAACCGTCTATATGAGGACGTATGACTAGTTTAATTCTGCAAAGAACTGAAGCCTAATCTTGTTTATGGGTTCCAGTAAGGACCTTGGCACAAAATGCATCAGTATGATATTGAAATATGTTCATTTTACAAAAATCAGGAGGCATATTAAAGCATGGAAGTATTAAAAAAACTCTAGAGGAACCTTGCAAACTGAACTAATAGAAGAGGGATAATTTTAATAATAAATGTTCAGGGTCAGATACTTTATTAGCCTTAAAGTGAAAACTAAAAATAACCATACAGAATTAAATATTTGGATATTTCTATTATCAGTCACTGAGGGGTAGTATGCACTGTACTGTCAGAGATATGCTGGGATATCCTTGTTGGCCCCCAGGTGCCACTCCACCACATCTTGGGTCTGATAGGTTCTTTATAATGTCCTGTCAGCCCCATGCATCTGAAGTGGTGCTAGATGTCTACATTTAGGTGACTGAACTAATCTTTCAAAACTTTTCTTATCAGTCTTGTGTCAGATTTGGCAGACTACATGCCAGTGCTGACAAACCTTAAGCATCCTAAATGAATTAGACCAGTATGTTTCAGTGGATGAACCCTGCTTGCCATAGCTGAAAAGGGCTTCAGTGACTTGAGATCCTTGTGGATAATGGAAGTAAAGTCAGAGCATGCAGGAAGATACATACCTGAGGTGTCTTATCGTCAGAGCAAATTTCATGTCGATGATGATGATTGCAATTGGGATGGCCAGTGGAAAAGCTGAATCACTGAAAAATGCACTAGTAACAGCCTAGAATGTGTGTTACGTTTTGGTTCTCATACAGTTAAGAAAAAGGAAGTCAAATTAGTGCAGGTTATTTCTTGCTCTTTATTTCCAGAAGTTCTAGAAGGCTACTAGAGTGATCAAGGTAATAGATCTTACCAGAGAACACTGCAAATTTAACCATAAATTGTTGTTTGTCTCATTAAATGCATTAGAGGTAAAACCTTCAAAGAGAGAAATAATCTATTTAACTGAAAATCTGCAACTTAAGAAGAACTGTACATAATCATACTGTAATTGAGTTTTTGCTAGAAATCAGTGGAAGTCATGGAGCCACCAAATAAAGCAAGTACTGTAATATTAAAGTAAAGAGAGGGGGACGATATAATTACTTTTTGGATGGAGGTTGATTTACTTAAGAAAAGCTGACCATAGATACAGGAGCAGGAGGGGACACAGAATGTTTTCCATTATGTTCTGTATTGGTCTGAGACAGTCTAACAACTACTGTGAGTTGAAGAACTATTTTTTCCTTGATAAAATCATTCCATGTCTGTGTATTGTCTCCTTACAATTGCAGTATTATTAATATATAGGTGCTATTGAACCTTTATACTTATTATTTGAGCCAGCAGTGTTTAAGAGCGTTCTTATACTGTTTTCTATTTTGTTTTACTTTAAAGAGCAGGCACTGGTTTCTTAAAAAATAACTACACACCACATGCAAACTTCCTTTTTTGTAGCCCTCCACTTGAACAACTTTTAGAGCAGGAAGAGGTTTTAAATTTTAAGGGTTTTTTTGGTCACTGGAATTCTAGACCAAGCCTTTTCAGACTGTTTGTTACAGTGCTTACAGCTATCAGAAGAATTAGTATACAAACATTATAAATGCTGTTTAGAATTTTGTCTTTGCACCGTTTTCTTCTGAAAGCACAGAATATTGTGTTCAATATTTACCATAAGAAAACTAGTTGAAATTGACATTTTCATGATGTGTTTGGCATACAGTGCAGATGGATTCCTGAAGTAAAATGTTAAATTAAGCTATTAATGTACAATTATAATTTTAATAAACTAAATGTAAAGTAACTTAAAATGTGGAGGAATAAAAGTTCTAATATTAGCAAAGTAATTTCACAGTTCAACACATATTGGGGTGAATCTTTTCTTGCAGTTCGTATGAAAAAGTAATTTATTTTGATTCCAGCCCCTTAGATTTCTACAGACCAATTATACTGGTGTTAAGTATTTTCATTTTGATTACAAATGCCAAAAGTATTCTGAATTTTGCTGTAAAGTGACAGATCAGAATGATACAATGAACAGGCAGCTGAAGGGCCATGTGGGACAATTAGTGAATTTGTACATCACTTACCCAGATTTACAGTTTACATAATGAAACATCGTATGTGTATTTCATCTTAAAATGCGTATTTTCAGTAAGCATGAAAACAAATTTTACTTTCCTGCAAAAGGCTTCCCAACTATATAGGCAGTATCAAACTGAGCAGGTGCATAAAAATTATGGAATAAGCTTGAGCATTCATATAACTAATAAGTATCATTTGGATACATTTCCATTAGGACCTTACATCTTCAAATTTAAGAGCTAGCATTTATCTATCCTTCTATCCTGCAGAAGTTAAGCAGCAATCACCTCACTCCTTCTTAGCCTCCTATTCTCTTTCACACTTACTGATCACACTTTTCTTTCAAATTGTTGAACCAACTGATATAACAAAGGTAAACTTGGGCCAGTTGTTTGTAACTTCTATGTCATATCAAATTTTTCTTTTGAAGTAAAAAAGAACCCAAAGGTTCTTCTTCCAACATATTCTTTGTCATAAAAGATAGTATCATTTTTTGAATAGTCTCTCTTGATTTATAACTTCAGAGTATCACAGTCATGACAATATATCTGCTGGTTTTGCTGACAAATTATTCTGAGCTTCTGGACCCAATCCATAGAAATCTCTTCTTATTCTATAAATAAATTCCCCATCACATCTTTCTCATATGATCAAGAGCTTTAGTGATTAGGACTCCATAAAGAAATACCACTTCTTATACTGTAAATAAACCACTTAATATTCTAATTTCTCACCATACAAAAGGAATTAATTGTTTTCCATTCCTACATATTGATCTGTAAAAAACCCCTTATCATATGAGAAACAAATAAAGACTGACTTTTTTTCAAGGTAGGACAAGGTGTGAAGGAAATTAATATATAGAAAACCCACTGTATTTTCATTTCAAGGAGTTAGAAATTATTACCATGTTATAATACCTAAACAAATAGGTAGGTTGTCATCACTTACTGTAGTATTAAAAGCACATGCTAGCATTACATGTACATTGTATACCTATATATATACACATTAAAAAAATCTGTTATAGATTCAAGAGATATTAGCCTTAATGAACTGAGCTTACCTGTTAGTACATTTATGTATATTCATATTAAATATGAACTAAGCTAAATGGTTTTTTGCTGTATTTTTTTCAACATAAGACGTTGAAAGGGTGGTAGTACAATCCTTTTAAAATTGCAATAGGACTGCCTGTAAGCTTTAAATTGAAATAAATAATATTAATTGAAGTAAAAGAGTCTGAAAAGGATCTATCTTTCAATCAATTCTGCTGATTTTTTGTTTGTATGCATAACTGTTAATTTGTCAGATATTCATGGTTGTGCAGTCTGAAAGAAAAGCCAGCAGAAAATACTGATCAGATGTTTGCCCCCCTACCGGTTACACTGGAAAAAAAAATTACATATAAACAAAAATGAAAATGCTCTTGTAAGATTATTTATAGCACAGTGTAATTCTGCTATATGATTTCATTTTTGTTAGCATTAAAACATTCTGACATTTCCTAATTAATCTTATATATGCTAATTCTGGATAAGAGAGGTCTAAAGAGCACAACTGAGAACATTCTTTCTTGTCTGCATAATTACTCTGAGGTATACTCTGTATACCTTATTTTTTCAATACAAAACAGTAAGCACCAGTTAAGCCAGGTAAAGATTTGCTACTATCATTTCCAATCAGTATATGATTGGAATTACCATACATAAAAATACATTTGTTTTCTTAAGTTTGAATTGGTGTGGCTTTATCATGTATTTAACTTCAAATGTATGTACCTTATATACAAAGAATCTGACAGTTTGTTTATTTTACCTTTTATTTTGCTATATGGTGTCATCGGGATGAAACTTAAATAACATGCAGTGTAACAAAATGTTGCTGTGATTGATTTTGTTTGAGATAAGTTTATGAAAGTTTATTCTACTGGTTTCTGTTGAACCATATTCAGCACATCAAGATGTGGTGCTTCGGGACATTCTAGCTTAGTTTAGTTGTGGACCTGGCAGTGCTATGTTAATGGTTGAACTTGATATCCTTGGAGGTCTTTTCCAAACTTAATGATTCCATGATAGTGTGATATGAGACATAAATATTGCATGTGCTCTGCACAATTAAATGAAATGTTGCACATTTGAAATACTTTTTCCTGGAAAAGCTGCCATATGATGTGCAGAAACAAGGTTCCCTGTGCTAGGAACCAGCATTTTACAGGATTTTTGGTTACTTTTTGATGAGCAGCATTAATCAGGGAACCCCTATACTAACCCACCACTTTGGGGCCCAGTTGCTGTTTCTGTGTCATGGATATGTTTGTAGGGGTGCTCTGCCATAAATGTCTCATATTTACTGTAAGACGACTGTCTGCCTCTGGTCCGAGGTGGCTGAGGGGCCCACTGGAGAGGTCCCCACTTCAGGGCCTGCTGTAGTGGCACAGAGGGGAATGTACACCCTCTGCTTCCCCTGCAACACCCTTCTCCATCACCAAGTCAAAGCCTTCCATTCCTGTTACGGCCAATAATATTGGTTTTGGAGAATTCCTGGTTTAAAATACCAACTCTAAAAAAAAAAAGCTGTTACAGTTTACGCTGACTACTTGTCGTTCCAAAAAGAAGTCTTGCCCCAGAAGTTTGCAGAAATATCTCAAGCCTTCTTAGCAGTTTGAAGACAAATGTATAAACACACAGTATCTTGATCATTAACCTACACATTTCTAAATATTTCACTTCATAAATATGAAATTAACTTCCAGATACAACAAAAAAAACATTTTCTAGCTTAGATAGATATTTTTCCCCCCTGCAGCATTACAGTATTTGTTGCGTTGCTTTACTATTCCATATGGCATGCCTTTGGCTAGTTCTAGGAAGCGTTACAGCTTCACTCTCCATTAGTTCCATGATACCATGCTACAATAGCAGATTCTGGCTAAAATAATTATGTATTTCTTGTCAGGGAACAGGCAAGCAAATTGATCTATTAATGTCTGACAGTAATGAAATGCCAGCACTTAGACATCCATATACTTTGTGTGATCTGCTTAAGGCCAACTACAGAATAACTGAAAACACTTCTGGATTTGTGTACATTTTGTGGTAAAACACTGTGCACAGTTTGTCACTCCTCCTTCTGATGTTACCTGTTTTCTATCAAAAGCAACCTCCGTGTCCAGACCTGCAAGATGCTGAGCACTTTCAATTCCCAGTGAAGTCTGCTGCTGAGAACAAATTATGTCTTACAGCTATTTACATGCTGTGGCATAGGTCCCTTGTGAGCCTCACACTATGTCTGTGTTTATGTGCACACAAATTGAAATGCACTAGCAAGGTGCACCTTCCAGTGTGACACCACTTTGCTTCTCCGTGGTATGTACCCAAACCTGTGGGTGCAGGGGGTCACAGGTAACTCATGAAGTTGAGCTGATGATTCCATGTCATTCTTCAGCATGAATATATTTGATCTCTGAAATATTTTAAGAGTTTGTTCTGTGCAAGTCCGAAGAACAGAAAACATGAATGAAAAATTCCAACACAGTTGAATATGCTTATATATTAAAATATGTGAGATGTAATTTCTGGCAGATGCTTTCATATATCATTTCCATATTTACAGATTGTGAGTGTCATAAGATTTGCCCGAAAAGAGTTTTTAAAAATATTTTAATTATAAAATATATAGTTATTACCAAGATATTTATTTCAATGTATTCTGCTTTAATCAACATTTACTATTTTCCTAAGCCTTTGTAGCCTTCATAAGATGCTGTTCAACAATAAGATTTTATACCGGTTCAAAATAAATTTTATGTGTTCTGTTTGATATTTTCTTGATGTTTGAAAACCTTTCCTACCCTGGTTGTCCATGGAACTGGATTTTGAATAATATTCTTTATGAAAGCAATATTTTTCCCCTTTGTGTGATTGCCTAGGAATTGCTCTCAATGTAAATGTGTATATTAATCAGATGTATGCATACCAAACAGAATTTGAAAAGTTTTCAAGTAATGGGCGGATGGTGAGAGGTTCATTGTAGCTTTGCATCACGTGTGACTGGTCTTTGAAAGCAGATGCTCTACTCTGCTCTTAACCTCCTCCCCATCGTCAAACACATGAAAAACAAGGCAGGACAGATTGCTAAATGACTAATATTTACTGGTGAAACTCAGAGAATAATAAGCAAAAATAATTAAAATTACATAAATTAATAATGGGAGGGAGGGAAGTCCAGAGGCTTTGGGAGTGGTTACAACAGAGGAGGGAAGGGATTGGCAAAAAACATAAGGGGGACAAAGAGAAAAAAGGGGCAGAAACAGACTCAAGAAACCAGACCAGGGATGAGAAAAGATGAACCGAGAATATATAACCACGACACTAGAGCAGAAAGCTGGCTTATTTCATACTGATGGATCATGTCTGTCTTCAGATAACACAACTTAAGTCTTTCCCAACCCATATGGCTTGCTTAAGAGTCAGTGCCTAAAAAGTGACTCATCTTGCAGTAATAGAGACAGATGACAGAAGTGAGTAGGTATTTTCAATAAATAGTGTTAGCTCCAAAAGCAATAAAAAAATAGATGTAAGCTAATAGCTGAAATATTTTAGAAGAATCTAAATTAGGTGAATGTTTTATTAGTTTAGTATTATATACATAGATACATTTGTGCCTGTGTAGGTATTGGGATGTAGACTTTCATAATTAATACCTGGATTTTTATCATTTATATGCATTACCCTGCTCTGGAAATGGTGAGCTGTGACTTAACGATATTTTAATTTGAGTTGTGGCTGGCTTCATCTAAGAAAGGCAGCAGGGTGTCAATTGAACTAATTTTTGGATTGAAGGAAGTAGTTGAGATCTGTGTCATACCAGACTACAAAATATTTTTACTGAGGGTGCTTATCCACTTTAAATAAATAAATTAATAAATTAAATGCATGTTATTTGGATTTTTTTTCTCTGATTACACAACTCACAGAAGTCAAGAACAAATCTTTGTCCAAAAGAGTGAAGTAGTTACAGCTGTTCAGTCTGATTTCAATAAAAATTTGTTTAACATTGTATAAAGATGAATTTATACATCATGGAAGCAGTACAAAATCTATAGCTTATGAATTCATCCAATGTTTGGTCTTCACAGATTTCAAAGCTATTAAACAAATTTGGCACACATTTTTGGGTAAGATGCTTCTTTTCTGTGTTATAGAATACTCTATACAAATTCTAATATTCTGCATATTTACTTTGATAAATTTGAAGTATCATCTAGTGCATTAAGGAATGACCATAATATCTATCATATATCTCCATTCTTCCTCTCTTTCCAGAAGGGTACCCTATTTTTGATTTATATATGTTTTTGTACCTGTACAGACTAAAGAATCTACATATTTATATTACAGAAGATCAAGGTACAAAATTATCCATTAGATAATGACAGTAAGCTATTGAAGCCAATGGGATTTATTTGTATTTATGATAATGTAATTAAAGTTAGGAGAGTGATTTTGAAAAATTCTGTCTTACTGCTTTATTTTTTAATGTGTATATTTTTTTAATAAACCTTTTTACCAGGAAGAACTTATTCTTGTCCTTGGTAACTGCTTCTTTTTTTTGTGTTTATTTTTTTGTGTTCATGTGTTCATCTTTTTCCTTTTTTTGGGGGGGAGGTTTTGGGGTTTGTTTTTTGTTTGTTTGTTTGTTTTCTCTCAGTTTCTCAGTCTCTGTGCTTTGTTTCCATGTATTTACCACATTTATGTAGTAAATCACTCATGTTTTTCCTACTTGTCAAAAAAAAGAAACAAACCCCAAACCGAAAACCAATACATTGCCTTTCCCATACTAAGAGAAGATCCAACTTAAAATGGTTTTCCTGTTCCTAATTACTGAGCTTTTGTTTTTCTTGATTTGCTATAATAAAATGTTTTTTTGTTTGGTATGTCTTGCACAGGTGGTTCTTTAGTCCTTGCTTTCATCTTCTGTGTATTATTTATGAACAACAGTGATTCCTCTGCGTTCCCTTTACTACTGGCAGCGTTTCTGCCAACAGTCTCAGCAAGTGGCACTGCTTCCTTAGATGTTTCAGTTTAGCATTGCTCTTCTGGAAATAGAGTAGGCTTTTTGACATGAAAATCCTGTTAATAATTGATGATATTTATCAAAAATAAGAACCATACCTCTAAGAGAGACTCTGTGGGGCTTCACCAAGGAAAAGGGGAGATATTTCAAAAAGAGAGGTAGGTAATTGGGTGGGTTGGAGAAGAGGAAGTAGGAAGAAAACTTTTAGCGCAGCAAGCGGTAATTTCTGGAGCAGGAGATACCTTTATGTGGCTGCCTCTCGCTAGTCATTACTTCCCAGTGCAGCAGTGGCTCGAGGTGCAGCAACCCAACCTGCCCTACTGGGAGTTCTACTGCATCCACCACAACCAGTCACTGGAGGTTGCTTGGAGCCAGCAGCCAGAGGAGCCCTGGCAGGACTGATGCTGTTCACAATCTGTGTCATGTCAGTTTGGGTCTATTTACGAGGTTCTCAGTCTATTACTGAATGAAGTCTTTCTTATCTCAGTGTCCATTATCCTGCATTTTCTCATGTGAGCTACCTTCTGCAGCAACATTTTTAGATCATAATTCTGTTTTTACTTATTTCAGGAAAGGGTAGAACATCCTCTGAGATTGCAGTTAATAGCTTCAAGTAAAGATCTATAGAGACAAGGTCACACACTGTGAGCAACTCTTTATAGAAGTGACAAACGTATCAATCCTGCCAAGCTCAGAACTGTTCACTAACTCTTGGAATTAATTGTATCCCATTGGCAACAACACTGGACAGGCATTCAGCAAAACAGCTTAGGCAATACCAGTGTCTATATTTTAGCACTCAGCTGCTTGAGTGAGATTTGTAAAGCTGACTACAGATACTTGGAATAGACTGGTAGGAAATTTTGACTTTAGACTGAATCTCAGACTGGTGCTGTGCTCTGGATGTCAAATTCAGTGCAAAGAAAAGTCAAGGAACAGGAAAAACTGGAGCCTACACTTGAGGCTTCTACATATTTCAGTTATTTTTCATGCCTGTAGCTGGTCACCTCTGGGAAACAGAAATGCATAGCCAAAGACATTTATGTCCAGATCCATGTAGATTTGGCATGGTCTGAAAAGTCTGATCAAAGCAGTCTCTGTGGTAGATATCACTTTCTTGAAATCAGGTCAGGCAGAGCTTTGAAACAGGTGTCTAATTATTCAGAAAGCTGGAAATAATGCAGAGTGTGTGCACTCCTATAATTTCAACTGTTGAGGGGAAGTTTTTGTCTCAAACCATCAACACAGAGAGTGTTATCTCAGCTTAAAGGTTCTTGAATCATGTTCCTGAATGTAAGCAAATAAAATTCCATGCACACAAGACTTGCAGTAACTAAGTGGTTCACTGAGTGCTTGACTTTGGTATGTCTTGATGCAAAGCACTACATAAGATCTTGGGATATAATGCCATCTACTGGCATTTTATTTGCTATCTATGTATATTGCTTAGACTTATGGAAGAGCCCTGAGCTTTCTGAAGTGGCTCCTGCAGCCAGGGATACTTTAATCTTCTGAAAATGACACAGATTAATTTATTTGCTGACACATAGCTGTGAGCAAACTGATACTCTAGAAGGTGGCAGGTTTTCCACGTCAGTGCTGGAAAATCCATGCAGAAGTTTTGGATAGCCTAGAATATACAAAATGTACCTAAATGCATTAAAGGATATGTAGGAAATGGAAATGAGCCCTAGATCTTCTCTAAATGTAAATGGGATCTTCAGCACCTCTTCATAGACCACCTGCATGCAGAAAACTAGAGTTAGCTAGCTAAATCTCAAACTGAGCAAAGGACATTTCATTCTCTTTACAGTTGTGTGGGGACACTAGGGCAACTACCTCCTCTCTGTTTCCTTTCACACAGAGAAAGCTGAGTTAGCTAATTTTGACAGGCATCTAACTTTAATATGCCTATGATCAGCAAAAAGTGAAGCATCCAAACCCAAATGTTTCTAGCATACTTTAAATGTTACAGATAGAGAAAAAGATTGAATGGTATAATTATTATTAAAGTGCTCAATTACACAGAACAATTTAATGACAATTTACTAATACCCACTTTGGCTTCAGTAGTATGTATTTTGGTATTAACTTTTATTATTTTTAAATATTGGTTTTATAAGGAAATTTTAGTTACTGGTGAAATTACACTTGAACAGACAGATGTGTTGAAAAAGCTTTAAGTACAGGATAAGTAGGCTGCCTGTAGCAGATATTAGATATTAATATATACAAAGATACAGAGTAAATGATCCTTGGTCCATCTATTAGGAACGAAATTACATTGAAGTAAGATAGCTCTCAGAGACTGGGAGCATTAATTACCATTTTACAGATCTGTAAGAGAATAATTATGAGTAAATTAAGGTTATGTCTAGAGTTTCAAATAGAATCTTCTGTTTCAAATAGAATCTTTTCCATTCTAAAGTTAGATGTATCCAACATATCAAATTGATGTTTTACTTCACTTTGTATATTGTTGAGGATTTAGCATCAGTCACTTAGCACACATTGATCAGATCCAGATTGTAATTTTAGCATTTGTTTATGTGGTAAATCCCAACTTTACACAAAGAATTTCAAGTTTGAAATGTTCTTAAAATCAATCTAGGTCATCAAAATCCTTAATAAATTTACTTAACTATAATTTTTAGTTAAAACAGACAAACAAACAAAAACACACCCAAAAATATTTTCTTTACTGAAAAGAACTTACTGCATTTATACTGGGCTTTCTAGTGGCCACTGCTCACTAGTCTGGACAGAAGACTTTTTCTTTTTCTTGCAATTGTATTGACCAAGTGAGATTTTCAGAGCAGCCTCTGAGGAGACTTATTTCGAGAAATACACATTTTACCTACTCAGTAGGTCAGCTTCATACTGTTACTTGTCTCAAATCTAAAAGTTATGTTTTGCATTTAGGTCTCTTCAGGGTTTTCAGAATTGCTTACATATTTCATCCAATGACTATCTCTTATAAAACGTCTGAACAGGCTGTGGAGCAGGAACTCAAAAACAAATCCTATTTTTGGCTGTACTAGGTTTTAGTCTTGCTTTATGTCTATTTTTAACCAAATAAACTTGAGTTATTCTGTATAAATTCATAAAAATTCATCAGAAAATGTTGAAACTGTCCTTACATCAAAATAGTTAAAATATTCTGGAGAAGATTGCAAATGTAGGCTTCCCTCAGGCACAAAAGAGAATTTATTGCTACATCACAGTGTTGTTGCATAAAAGCAGCCATGTCTTACTCTTTCCATGTTTTGAAGGAAAGCTGTAGCTCTACCTGTAATTCCTGCACAAGTATGATATGATCCAAATGATAGAACAACCAGCTCTTGGATCATCACTGAATGATCTGAATCCCAAATTGTTAATTGGTTTTCAGGACAGAGGGCACATGCAGGAGCAGCATGTTAGGTGAACACTCAAGTAAAATTAAACAATTAACTAACTAACTAACTAAGAACCCTTTTAGCACTTCTATTGTCAGCATTAGTTTACAAAGATTTTTAATATTACAGTTTGGGCACTGGGTATTTAAATTCCACTGAATTCACACTTCGGGCACTTCATTCCTTTTTCTTGTTTTTTAATCGGGCTTCAAATTTATGTAGCTGTCCTACTAATGCAATCTCTCAGAAGAGAAAGTTCACCTAGGGCTTTCTAAATCTTACATGAGTATCATTACTCCTTAAACATCCTTCCTTAGTCGTGAATGTGCAATTTTGCTTGAAGTTTTATGTGTCAGGACAATCATTTATTTGAACTGATGTTTTCAGTCTGGCACATCCTTCTCTGTCTTTCTTCTTGGGAAAATTAGCATAATGTCTTTGAAAGATACCCAATAGAATCCTTAATTTATATGGTGTCTCTAAGATTTTCTGTTTGGTTTTAAATGCTTAGTTCAGTGTTAGAAGTAGTAGAAAATAATATAAATGTTACTCATTCTCCAGTAGTATGAAACTCGTAGGATTAAATAGATACGAAATCTTTTGATATATCTCTAACTACTTTTTGTTTTTACATGTCTGCATCACTGTATAAATGCAGGGTTTTTTCTATGTTTTATGCCTTTTTTTGGAATTTTCTCCTTGAAATGGTTATATATTGGATGAGTCTTTGTTCTAGATATAAGTTATCTCTATAATACAAACAAATAAATAAATTCTTACATTTGTTTGGAAATGTTTGTCTTTAAACAACAGTTTCAGTAATTCATTTTAACTATGATATAGCATAAAATAGGTTTTGAAAAATTTCTTGAACTTATTCTAATGAATAAGCAGCACAACTTAAAATCTTTATTTTAAAAAGCCAAACTTCATTTTGTAGCATCTTCTCTTCCAAAATAAGTATTAAATTTCCCCCCAAAATACCTGATGCATGTAATATGTACAGTTCTTAACCAAAAGAGCAAAGGAAAATGTAATGCACCCTTCCGTGGACTCCAAAGAATACTGGAAACTAAATTAATGTACATTTATTTATGTAATTTGAGGATCCAAGTAATGGAATGCTTTCATATAAGGAATGAGTAAGTTTGGAGAGAGAAACTCTTTAGTCTGGAAATTAGATGGCAGAGAACAAACATAATAGAAGTCTGTAAAACTGTGAACTGACAAAAAGTTGGAGGCGGGGGGCAGGGACAGAGGGGAGAAGTGGTAAAGAGTTTAAATGAATCATTGAAAGCAGGAGTTATGGAAAAAACCTCACAATTGTATTATCAAGGTATAACCTACACTTGTGCTGAATCATGAGGATATTTTCTGCCAAGACAGGGCAGCTCCTAAATTGTAAGTGTTAATATACATGTTTGGGTTTTTTTTCCTTTTAAAATTAAGTTTGATAGCACTGTGTCACTGTGAGGACCATAAATTATTGCTGTTATATCAAACGATCCCTTAGATTTGAGAAGCCTATTTTTATGTCTAGGTCTTGGAGCTTGAAAAATTTGAATGAGTATTTGGAGAGGGAAGATTGTAAGGTTTCTCTCAGGGATCTTCTCTTAGGATTTTGCATAGAAGGTTATGCCTGCACATCACTCGCCTCGGTGTCAGACCACACAAAGCATCTGTGTTCATCTTTGTGATTACATAAATTCCTAAAAATATTGTCATACGAGTCATAGGTACATGATGCAAAAGAACAGATATGGCCACTCTGAAGTACTGGCCATAATGCTCTTTTTGTAATGAACCTCCTCTTCCTGCCAGTGTGAAGAAAGTGCCACCTGTCCACATGAATTTTATCATAGTTGTTAGTCTTATGGTCTATGTTTAAAAAATAACAGAATGGTGGAAGAAAGACTGATGCAGTGCTTAGGGGAAGCAGTGTCCAGCTGACATGAAGACACCAGGCTTGTGAGAAACACTGAAAGATAACTTTGAGTGACTATATATATATATGCAACAGAGAATTACTCCTTCAGGCTATTCTATATCAGCCAAAAGGTAGCATGCAAAATAAGTTGGCCATGAAGATGGAAATGCAACAGAGTTGACCATAACCATAGAAAAATAAAAGAATCTAAAAGTGCATCTTAAACCTGCTTTATCCACTTCCACTCAAGTGATGATGTTCTTTCTTTTTCCATTTCCAAAGTACTGATTGGGTCATGTTATTCATAGAACATAATTCCAAATTGTAGAATCCTAACATAATTATACAACCTTTAAGGGTTGTGGGTAAATTCATCCAGGGTAGGGTTCAGCACAGGTCAGTAGGCTAGCAAAGGTGAGTTGGAGTAAGTGCACTTTTATTTAAGGAGTCCTAGGACAAGCAAACCTGAGTGTCACAGGGGTGAACCCAGAACAGATCATAGCTCCTCCCTTATATAGTGGGGAGCAGGGAAGGATCTGGAAGGTAGGTGGGGTTTGACAAATAGAGAGTGCAAGGGAGGAAGGTAGTACAAACTTGGAGAGCATGGGAAGGGCCACAACCATATAGGGAATGGAGGGGAGGAACATAACCTAATAAGGGGTTGCTGCACTGCAGGAAACCAGGACCAATAGGGATCAAGGGACAAACTGGGGTACAGAAAATGGGGAAAATACATGTAATAATCAACATTTAACACCAGTAATAAAGTTCATAACTATGCTGCTCGATGTCTTTGTTCCATCTCCACATAGATCTCTTCTTCCTCCTTTTCCTCTACTGCTTCTGCTAATGCCTTGGTCCACCTCCTGTATTGTTGAAGTTCTATTTCTTCATCTCCCACAACATATGACAAATTTAAGTATTTCTATATGCTGCAATAAATATTATGCTTTCTGAACAGAAATTATTTCAGTAACTTCTACAAATACCAATATATAACTCTTTTAACATTTTTATAAATGGGGCATGCCTTAGACAAAGAATCTCGGTATTTTTTTACACATCTGTTTACTTATTTTTGTTATCATTGTGTAGATAACACTGTGAATGATATAGCCTCTAAAAGATTTTACTCATACATTATTTCTCCTGTGACTTATCATGGAGCAGTCTAAATAAGGTGAAGAGAAATATCTATAAAAGTGAGTAGAATGTTCTCCATAAATGGTAAATATATTCCGGGTAAATTGACTGTTCGTAATTCAGATAAATATTAACAATTAGGAGCTAAGTATAGGCACCTAATTAAAGTGTTTAAAGTAGAGGTTACTTTTACTTCTGTTTCCCATATTGTCAAAACTGGGAAATTCCCCGGTTCTGAGTCACTATCAAAAGCAGACTTTTTAAGCTTGGTACTAAAAATAAGGAAGAAAAATATCTCCTTTATTTTATAAATAACATTTAAACACTCAATTGTAAGATTTTCTAACGTTATCTAAATCAGTTTTGCGTGCAAAATGGGAGAGAAATTAAGATACCAGCTTCTGTAATCAAAATAGTTATTAAAAAAATATTTGAACTTAAACCACTTTCACTAGCAGGAATAAAAGCATCTTCTATATCACACTATTTTGAATTATTTGTTTTCTACTTTTCCTTTTTACTCACTTCTGGTTTATACATGAAAATTCAGTATTTCCTAATGTTCATCAATGACCATGTTGAGTGGGGTGTCATAAATTTCCTTTGATTGACTATGGAAGCTCTTGAACATATCAGTCATTAACCACTTTGTTTTTACACAGAACACAATGTATATGGATATTAAAAGAAAAGTACATAATAAATACAGTTAGAAAAACCAAAAGTTCAAGTATTTTAAAATTTAATGGTGATATTTTTTAGCTACTGCATTAGTTGCGAAGAAAGAAAGAAAATTAAATAAATTTCAAATTTTTATTCAATGTCATTTATCCAGGACACGCATTTTGGAAAATAATATTTTAAAAATATAATGAAAATTCCACCTATCATTGGCATAAAGTGCAATCCATAATAGTACTTTTCCTATATTACAGTTGTCTGATTAGATTGGATTTGTTAGGCATTGTTATGAGAAACATCAAGAATAAGTATCAGAAATAAAAAATCCCTAAAAATTCTGAAAATAAAGTGTCTAATATAGTTACTTCCATTTTAAAAAGTATTATTTTTCAGAGAGGAATGCTGAATCCTGTTTCCTTTGCCTAACAGATGAACATTCATCACAACAACCTCAAAATGTGATTGAAGACCATTTGAAAACATCTCAAGCATTAATCTCCCTAGTCTGTATCTTTTAATTGGAATGTATTTGACTTCACTTGAAATGAATGAAAATGGTCCTGGCATATGTAATAATGTGTTTCAGATGACAGTAGACAACAAGCTCGTGGAAAAACAGGGGTTTCAAAAAAAACCTGATATTGACTGTGAGTAGTATTAGGCTAGAGTATTAAATAGTATAAAATAGTAATATTAAAATTTATTAAAATTAAATATTTTAATGTAATATTTTATGTATTTCAGGAAGAGAGAGACTAGTGACAGCAGACTGCATGTAGAACAGCTGATTAACAGATTGTTTTCTGCTGATAGACTGCAATTCAGAAGAATTTGTCTCATGTGACCAGGATAAGTATAGGGGGGGGAAAAAAGTTCTCTAAAGAAAAACAACAACAGTAAAAAAAAACCAAACAAAACCCACAAAATAAACAACAAAAACAAAACAANACAACAAACAAAACCCACAAAATAAACAACAAAAACAAAACAAATAAAAACAAAAACCACAAAAACAACCAACCAACCAAAAAAAAAAAACCACAAAAACCCACAAAAAAAACAAACCCACACCAAAAAATTCCCACCTATGTCAATGTTATTAAAGTAAATGTCCCTTTGCAGATAGAGTGCCTCCTGGAAAAGCTTTGTTTTGCACTGCAATTCAATGTGGAAAGGTTTTATATAAAATTTTTGGAACAGCTTTAATAACCAAAGAACTAAGAGGCAGAATAACTGCAGGATATTTTTCTTATGTTCGATTTATTTCTTGCAGACCAGAGCCATTTGAATTTTTTTTTTTTTTTATTCCTAAAGTAATCTTATACATCAAAATGTGTAAACAGTTGAAGTAACCAAAAATCCAATAAAAAGCAGCTGTTATACAAATATAAAGAATAACAAAAATTATTAATTTCTCCAGCCTGTGACTCAAGTGATTGGCTCTGGGTCAGTCTGCCTGGTTGATCATGTCAAATCTTCAGGCTAGAATAAGCACTCAGACAGTGCACCAGGATTAGCACTGGAGTTACCTGAAATGCTGTCCTTGTTTCAGTGCACAATATGTGTCACAGTGCAGTAGTTCCAAAGTGCCTGGTCTCTGGCTAGGATCTAAGTCAAAAACAGAAGTTAGGGAATGTAGAGAGAATGGAGAGAAGATATACAACAGGGAACAGGGCAAAGAAGACCACTAGAAAATCTGCTTTTTCATGACATGAAATGCTCTCAGGAGTGGACTAAAGTCTAAGTACTGCCAGTGAAGCAACAGCACCAAAAGAGCCAGGAGCAGTGTAATGTGTAGATATTTTTCAGCTGTTTCCAGGTTTTTATATGCTCATGGGTTCTTCATGTAGGCTACTAATAATCTCTACCAGTTGTGCAAACTGAAGACTTGCTGATGATTCATCAGCTGGTGACCTTTTGCGAGCCATTATCCTCAGTGAAAGCAGTTGCAGACGCAATTACAAGTGAGTTGTCAAACTGACTGCATGTGAACAATTGAGATAACATCCTGACATAGTTATCTTCATTGTCATAACTCACTTAGGCTTTCCAATTTATATCAAGAATTGATGTATCAGCTCTTTGTAGATGCGCTTGATGCCCCCTGGTATCTCAAATGGCAATATATGTCTGTGTTTAATCAGCTGAATCCCACCCAAAGTGTCTACTTCAAACTGAGCTGAATCTCTTTCAAGGCTGTTCTGACTAAATCATCATTTACTAAAAATGAAACTTAGAAGCTGACTTAACCTACATTAAGACACAGAAATTCAGGTTTCATAATCTGAAATTAAAATCCATCCTTAGTGTCCTTCTGGGGGCATATATGGTAAATTTTGTCATTGATTTAGGTAACTATGATCTTTGACTAGAAACAAATAAACCTACTGCTTCATTATGGGGTGTACTGTGAGAAAAGGGTATTTGTGAGATTGTATTTTTCTAAATAAAAATTATGAAAATATGTTAACAAAATAGAAAGCTCAGCATCTGCAATCAGAAATTACAGTTCAGTTGAAGATACTGAACACTGTCAATCTACCTTGTTGTCATTGGGATTCAGTTGATACACTGATGCTGTACTTGAATGAGTAAATTATAAAATACATTTTGGTTTGTTTGGTTTTGGTTTTGCTTTTTTTTTAAGTACACATCCAGTAAGTTTGTGCCACTGTTTACTATTAAAGTCAGAACTATTCCAACTTTTCAGGGCTTGTACTTACTCCATTTCCGAGCTTCAAGCAGTAAATGCCTTTACATTCGTTTTTGTATCCATTGCTATGGAGCAGTTTGGATCTGTCATGGAGTATTGCACGGAGTAAGCCATTTTTGGTGAAAAGCTTACAGCTGCAAAGCCTTCTGTGTTTGAGGGCACTGAGATTTAAAATAGAGCAAATCCACTGACAAATACAGAACCTTATTTGAATAATAAGAAGTGTTCTGAAAACTATATATGCAGTAGTTCTCAATTCTCAGAATCTAAGGTTTTGGGTTTTTTTTTTATGATCCTACTCTGTTTTGTATTGCTTTTTAGATAATAGGCTGCTGAATCGGTATTGTTTTTCTTGGTTTCTGTCAAAATGAAAATGATTGCTGCATTCAAAACATCCAAGACTCACAATAAAGAGTTAGGTTATTGTTTAAAGGTTGTATGATCATTACTGTACACACATCAGAGGAAAAAAATATACTTACTTCAAATATTTTAAGAATTTAAAAAAGACAAGGTAGGAAAGCCACATGAAAGAGATTCTAAATAGTTTTAAATGTAATGAAGACATTAAATTTCATTTATGCTGTTTGAAACACTATACTCATTTTACTACTTTGAGAATTATAGTGACATTGCCAGTTTATTCATTTTGAGGTGTTTGTGAGCTTTCACTTTACAATAACAGAGAATATAGATAGTATTTAAAACTGCTGAATATTATTTGTGAAATTTGTTGCAGTTTTTAGTTCTCTTGACAATTTTTTCACATTTTATCAAGTCTTCTAAAGAGTTTGTATATGAAATTGATAATTTTTGATGCTTTATTGTATACTTATGGTACATGAATAATAAGACAGTTTCATGTTTGCTGGTTAGGAAGGATTGAATAGGCTGTGTTGAACAAAATATTGATGGCAGGTTGACAGAGACAATCCTTCCCATATAATCAGCAATGGTGGTGTCACACCTGAAGCACTGTGTCCAATTCTGGGCCCCTCAGTGCCATACATGGACATACTGGAAAGAGTCACAAAGATATTTAAGCAACTGGAACATCACTCCTATGAGGACAGACTGAGAGACCTGTGTATAGAATTTCGTATGTAATTCTTATCTTTCTTGATTGCTGTAAACATGACACCCACCCAAACCCCTTTGTCATTCCAGATTTTGAATGTATAGTATATCAAAATAATGTTATGGCTTGGGACTAAGCAGGCACAAAAGCAGAAAATTACTGTCATAACACTTTGGGTTAATAATCCTAGAGTTTTTTTATTGTAGAGTGGAGGATCCTTCAGAGAATGGAGAAACTAGATGCTCATATAGCCTTTTGAATGACTACAGATAGAGGTCTCCATTCACTAGATATGTGCCCAGAGAAGAATTCATCTAAGACAGACGCTTCAACTAGGTATCTGCCTTTAGAATGAATAAATTACTTTTTTGTTTTTTTCCTAATTTTGTTTCCAAATGCTAGCAGGTTAAAAAGTGAAAATATGACTGTTTTCTCAGTTTTGCACCTGAATTACAGTTAATTTTCATACTGTCATTTACAAACAGAAATGCTTTATACTATTTAGTAGGTAGATGGAAAAGTAGATACAACTGGAAATAATTGTGAATCCAACATTTGTAACTACAATCCTTCCTGCACAAGAATTATAACAGATTATACACCAAGGTAAAACACACTGACAACTGTCAAATAATTTATTTGTAAAGCTATACAGAGGCCTATATGTTCCAATGTTTATAACATTTAACTTATTTTCATAAAAGCAAGCCAGTCTTTGGTATCCAATTATATCTGAAGTTTAGAGCATAATCGCAAGTAAAATCCATGTACACTTAAACTGTGAAATGACTGACAGTTGGATTATCTTGTGGATCTATTAACAAGCATATTAAATGAAATTAAAATGTCAGTGTTTCTCATTTAGTGTAATGAAAAGCATCACAAGGAGTGGTAAAAATATCGATGCTTGTTATGTGATGTTAAAAAAAAAATGAATAAAAATAATAACACCTGGCCTGCACTATGAAGGCAAAAAAATGGAAAATTATCATAAAGGGTTCTGGCAATATAGTATTTGCTTTTAGTGATACTTTTTCCTTTAACTTTTGATAATAAATATTTGATATCATTATTGTACAAACTTCAAAGACTAAGCATATATTATGAACAAAAGTTTTATTTGGTCATATTTTAGACCATTTATACATTTATGTTGCAAGAGGAGAATAAATGTGTTTACAGCATAAACCTTGACAAATTTCAACAAATAATCAATAAATTATTTTCACGAGCCTTTCAAAGAGCAGTTTTATTCGTGAAAGTTTTGCTGAAAAGATTAGTTCCATATAAATAGTTCCCTTCATTGATGTAATTTCAGTTTTATCTTGTACTTTGATCTAGCAGAAAGCTTTCAAAAAGATGACAGCACCTTAGGGAAATCTGGTGTCATGGAGATATTACAAGTCAAGGTAAATTTCTTAAGAGAAACAAGTGTTCTTCTATGCTGATAAAGGAATAATTTAATGGGTTGGGTTTGAGTTCTCAAGCCAAGAATGTTATATGTACTAGTCAAATGGTGATTTAATTCCTTAATAATTCAAAACTTTTCAAACTATTAAGAAAATATTCTTACATCGAAAATACCTAAAGAACATTTGCTGAGCAGCACTCTGTTAATGTAATGTTAATGTAAGTTGACTGAATATTGTATTGTTTTTATTCACTTTGGTAGACTAGAAAAAAGCATCTTGTGTGAGATTCATGACAAGCCTTGTTCAGAAACACTGTTGATGAAAATAGGCAAATACATTTGGATCACTAAGGAAAACATTAATGGGTTTTGCAGTCCTTTAAACTGAAAACTTGGTTGAAAATGCACATTTGATTTTTATCCCCGTTTGAATCATTCAGATTCTACTACTACCATAAATTTTGAGTAGTTTTGTAAAATATATGGTAAGACCCGTCAGAACACTTGAACTTTTTTATTTCCTAAATATAGGACTCATTAATGTCTGTGTATATCCTATCAATTTGTTTAAATGTCTTTATGACCCTTAACACTCCTAGCACAGCTGCTGTGAACTTTTTAAGCCTATAGCACTCCTACTCTGTGCTCTGCTATTTCTTTAATATTTTGAAATATATATTATATCTAGTCTACTGACAAGAAGGATCTTTGAAGATATTTTCTTAAAAACACAGGAAAAGATAGTGCTGGTATTTTTCAGCAAAAATTTGATAAATTTGAAATCTTTGTGTCATCATTCAAGCAAATCTCTGTGGATTTCAGAGCTCAGTTTTGAATACTTTTTCAATGGAACATTTAAACTACCATATAAAAGAGCAATAAATAATGACATCTTAAATAAAAAGTAAATAAATAATTAATAAGTAGTTAGCTGTTACAAGCTTAATTTTACCCTGTGAATAGACCAATTGAAATTATAGTTGAATATTTGGTGATTTTTTTTATCCTTTTACATCAATTCTTCTCAACCTATTTAGACCCAAAAAACAAAAAAAAAAGAAGGCCCTTGTTTTGCTTTGTTTCATTTATTTTTTACTCTGGATACCTTCACTCCCCTGAATTTTTGAGAAAACCATTTATTATTGTCCTTTTGAGAATCTCTCTGCTGAATATCTTAAAAGCCCTTAGTATTCATAAGATCTTGTAATGCTTGTTCATTAAAATGTAATTAAGGAGAGAAGTCTGTAGATTTGACAGAATTTGTTTTCAGATAAATCAACTGTGAGCGTCCACCACAACCAACTCTGTCAGAGTACATTAGGCAGCCCATCCTGAACTTCAGAAATTTCGATTGGAACACTTATGCTGTTGGTGAATGAGACATTTTTGTCAGGAATGTACTAGGTGGATGGCTCTAATTGGTCCAGCTTCCCATTAATGCAGGAAAGAATCCTTTGTCACTCTTCTATTCACAAGTCACACAAAGAAATATGGCAAAACCCACATTTCTCATTTGCATTCATCTGGAAACAAAAAGGAAAGATAAACAATTGTGACCTTTTTTTTTGACAGAACACAATTTAAATAAAACCAATGTGATACCCAGAATATATCAGAACTAAATATTGTCTTCCCTCAATATATTTTCCAAATAAATGTTAGAAGTGCAACTGCTTGAGGTAAATGGAAATACAAAGGATCAAATTTTTCTTAACAAAAGGAGATTAAATACAGCATAACCGAATCCATCACATGTCCCATTCAGTCCAATATCCTGTTTTCCATATTATGTGAGACTGTTCTAGGAAAAGCCACAAAACCTCAAGTAACATGAGTATGATGAGATTACACACAACTTACCAATTTACAGAAAATAACACCCAAGAACAACACTGACAATCTCTGCAAAAGCTGTAATTTACTATAAATAAATGTTCTAAGCAAACACAAAATAAGGCTGATGCTTTTATGCATATGAAATGAGAAAGACCATGAGAAGCATCCCATCTGTTTGCAATCATGAGCTCTGTGTGCTCTCTTGAAAGCTGTCTAGCTGCTTTTTGCAGGTTTTTTTGGTCCTCCTGCCTGGGTACCTGATTATCCAACTACTCCGTACTCCATCTGATCAAGGTAACAGAGGCAGTTTGTATATACTGATATGAAAATTATGTGAGCAATGGTAAATTAAAAAAAAAAAAAATCAGTCATAGCAATTTAAACCCTGCTGTGCCCTAAATCACATCATGCTCTTCATTAATCCACGCTTTTCAGATGTGTGATATAGGGGTTTCTGTTGTGGAGCTGCTTTTTGGCTTTGCCTGATACATAATAAAAGCTGCACTCTTTTCACATCCAAGATGTTCCTTAAAACAGCATAGTTATGTTCCAACATCATTGTGCCTGATCCAGTAAATCTCTGACAACAGTGCATACTATGGCATTTAGATTTTTCCAGAACTTCTGATTGATCCCCATAGATCAGGTCAGGAGAACAAAGCAATAGATGAGGTAGCTGATTTTTACCATATAAATGACTGGCATCAAACAGGGAAAAACTACACATTCATACCATGAGTATACAGAAGTATTTGTCAACAGTGTGCTAATATAAAATATTAGCTGCAGCAATTGCAGTAAATATGAAGAAGAACATCTAAGAAGCCTCCACTAAATTTTGTTCTAATTCTGATATAAATGTAGTTTTGCATATTAGCATTTCCAACATTTGGTGTGGGCTTGCACTGTTGTTCAGGCTCTCCACAGCCTTTATTAATCTATAAAGGAAAATCTTTATGAATATCTATGAGAAGTATAAGGAAAGGCAAAATGAGTTTTTAGTTACTTAGTAAGAAAGGCCCCTGAAAGGAATGGGTTTCTATTTGTCACAATTTTTTTATTTGTCATGTCCAGGATGGGTAGATAAATACATAATAGGCTTAAATTCAAGCAAAGCAGACTAAGGTTAAATATTATATAATCTTTCTAATAGTATGAAGGAGGAAACAGATACGTTTCTCTAAACAGTTATAAGGTGTCTGTTATTGTCTTTAAAATAAGACTCAAAATTATCAGAAATATGGAACAAATCACATTCTTGCCATGGCCTAAGGAGATGCAATAGCTGACCTGTTCAGGTCAGTGTTCTGTGATTTTCAGGACTTGAATTTAATTAAGAAGAACATAATTGGAAGAAAGTGATAATTTGTAACTGATATTTTCTTTTATAAACAATATTGCTTGTAGGCTGATGATGATTAAGGAATGATAGACTGCTAGAGAAATTTAGGAAGAGTTCTTTGAAGTCACTTGGCCCAAGCTGAATCTGTTATCTGACTCTCTCTTGTCTATAACTACCACAATGAATCAGAAAACAAAAATTAGATTTTCTCCATCATTGAACTAATGCTTGACTTTTTTATATAAAGTAATGGATATCTCAAGTAAATGAGGACTAATGATTATACACCACATTTTAAATTAGTTTCAATATAAAATTACAGCTTAATCCAGGTGACTCTTGAGTGAGTTCATACAATTCTGAAAGTGATGTGTATTAATACTCTCAAAGCAAACTTCTGAAACTTAACCTGTTAAGGCTGGTGAGAATTCCTGAGAGATCCAAAGGGAACATGTTGGCTTACAGGCAGGTAATTTTCTTGAATAGTTGATAAAATGAAAAAAAAAAAAATCCAAACTACAGTTATTTATTACAGACTCTTCCAATCTTCCTCACTTGAAAAACATTAAAATCATTTGGGAAATGTGGGTCATATGTCTGACATTTTAAAACTGAAAAACTGCCAGGAGTGCTGTGTAGAGCAACAGGATGGTTACACTCAAAGAGTTGCAGTCAATGGCTCAATGACCAAATGGAGACAAATAATGAGTGACATTCCCAATTATTATTCCCAATTCCCCCAATAGTGGGACTAATTAGTGACGCTAATTAACATCTTCATTGGTGATATGGGCAGTGGAATGAGTGCACTCTTACAGTTCAAGTTTGCTGATGACACCAAGCTGTGACATGTAGTTGACATGTTGGAGGGAAGGGATGCCATCCAGAATGACCTTGACAAGCTTAGAAAGTGGGCCTGTGTGACTGCTTTAAGGAAAGTAGCGATCACCTGCTGCTGGGGCAAAGATTCTGGAGGTGGCCCAATACTCAAGGTTTAGGCTATTATTTATGATGGGATCATCCTGTTCTGCATCATCCTATATAAATACATCAGCTTTACCTGTTTCTAGGGAGCCCCTGGTGGTCTAGTGGTTAAGGATACGGCACTGTAACTGCCGAGGCCCGGGTTCGATTCCCGGTCGGGGAAACTCCCCGGGCAGGTGGAGCCCGTCAGCCCTGTAAGGCAATCCACCTACGTCCTGAGGACCTCGCTGCCACTGTCCAAGCTTGCTTGGCCCCGGCAGATGAACCTTAGGATTAAAGGGTGGGCTCAGTTCTGCGTGCACTGTGTCCCACCTAAAATAAATCCAATGCGCAGGCTGGAAGGCGTACAAAGACCTTCCACAGTTCTTCATTCACAAAGTCTGGCCATTACCTGTTTCTATCAATTTTGAGCTGCAAAATTGTGGTTTAAAAATGCAGTATTTGTCACTTGATTGTAGAAGTGGCTCCTACAGTACGGGCGGGATGATCATCCTGCTCCATGAGGACCAGCGAGGCCAAGTGAGATATGGCAATGCACTCTCTGAGCCCTTTTGGCTAACTAATGGAGTGAAACAAGGCTGTGTTCTTGCACCAACTCTATTCGTGCTCTTCTTCAGTATGATGCTCCAAAGGGCCACAGCAGATCTTGATGAAGAACACAGGATCTACATTCATTATCGGACTGACGGTAGCCTATTCAACCTGAGGCGACTGAAGGCCCACACCAAGACCCTAAACCATCTCGTCCATGAGCTGCTCTACGCTGATGACGCTGCCCTCGTTGCTCACACAGAAATAGGTCTGCAGCGTTTAACATCCTGCTTTGCAGAGGCTGCTGAGCTTTTTGGGCTG
>VYXB01001844.1:339350-389092 GCA_013397135.1 Pachyramphus minor | reverse complement strand
CCATGATGATGATGATGATATGTCTGAGAAAAAAAGATACCCTACTGAGATCAAATACCAGAGAATATCAATGGGATTCCATGTTTCATTTTGATATACTTCACAGTAGTCTTATCAAGCAAGTGTAATGGAGAAATAAATGCAATTTTTTAGTGAGTAAATTATTTCCTTTTCTTATCTATTTATTTATGACAATGATGTAATTTAATCAGAATGAAACAGAATTTGCTTTAATTTTTTTGCGACATGCTGTGTTTCAAAGGCTAAAATTTATCCCACAAGATTGTTCCCACTAATTAGCTGTCACAGATCACAGGAACAATGCTTGTCTCTGACATCATCTAACTTCTGCATAGGAAGCTCTGTGTTTAAAGAAAGAATAAAGACAACTTTTAATCAAGAGTCTACACAAAGAACTAATGACTCAATATATCTGTAATCTAGATACATGATTAGCAGAAGATGAAAATTATTTTTATGTTACTACAGTCTTAGCCTCAGTTCTCCCTAAGTTCTTTTCTTCAAAGAGATGTTTTTGTATTACTAATACCTCTTGATTTATTGCTTCATAAATTATGATATGTGGTTAAAAATATAGGGCCCTTTAAATGAGATCAGGCTCTGAAGACTCTTGTTCAGCTCTGATCCTTTTTGTATGGGGCTTGCAAACACAGAAGTGGTAGCAATTTAATGCAAAATTAGTCTGCTATTTAGAATATTGTCTCCTATTAATAACTTCATAAATCTTTTGTCTCACTGCAGAGCCAAAAGAGGGGTTTTGACATTTTCAGCAGGTCCTCATTTTGTTTCCAACTCTTTCCCTCCCTAAAAATTTCTACTCAAAATTGTAATAAAAAGTCCCTGACAGAAATTCTACTAGTGGAAAACCTAAAAAGATTTTTTTCTTTCATTACTAGACTTTTCCTCTTGTTTCACACTGTCATTATCACAGATCTCCTGCAGGCTGTATGTGGGCCTTATACACTTCTATAGACTTATTTTATGTCATCTGAGTAGCTCATAGAGAGAGATTTCAGAACCTTGAGATTATTAAAATGTACAAGTACTATTATGTTCTGAGTAAAACAGTGACTTTTTAATTTAAAGTTTACTTAATAATAGAAACCCTACACGGAATAGTGATGGGGTAAAATTTATGAGAAGAGATCTTTCTGAAAAAGACTTCTTCAAAATCATGTACCATATGTATACGCAAGTATGCTTTCAAATTTTGTTAATAATGTCACAGATACAGTTCCAAATCTGCCACATTATTTCTACTTTTTCTACCATTTTCCAAAAAATCGTCAGTTAGTTGTAGGGGCTTGAGGATGCCAAGTACTGCTTGTCCTGCAATATTTCTATTATTCTAATATTTTGAAATTTCCTCTGTATATTAAAATATTCTACTACACAGTGTATTATTTGGCTGTCTTTTCTATATCATTGTATTGCAATAGCATGCTGATGCTCAAATTACAGACTATGTACTCCCCTAGGACTTGTACATACATGCAATACAAAGAGATCACTAACTCGATTTATTTACAACATCCTGCAAGACAAAACAGGCACTACAACATATGGGTGAAAAAATGGGAGAACAGGATATGGAAATAAAAATTACCAAGGTTTCTTGTAGTTCTTATGTATGAAGAAAATGTAGTTTCAAGCTGGATGTTTTTCAGCTGTGCCTTTTTACTTCCATGAACTTCATTGGTGCCTGACCTTGCTTTTATATTGAGCATGTATAATTACATAGCTTTAGCATGTTCTTGCATATGCAACTGCTACACAAAATAAATTATGGAGAAACAGTACCCAGCTTTCCATTCACAGCTTTCCTTTCCCTATATTGCACCAATTTCTTTAAAAGAAATATTTTAGGTAGAATTATATCCTATGATTGTTTTGTGTTGAGGATGTTTTGTCTGGTATGCCTCTAATATTGTAGACTCCCTTTACAAAGGGAATTTTCTGATTCAACTAAGCATTATCACCCTGTTGTCATGAAAATAAGACAATAAGTAGAAATGGGTGCAAAATTGTCTATTATAATATGCACAAAGTAGGTAAGAAAAATAATGATGTTTTTAAAAACTGAATCATCTTAGTATTCTGAAAAATAACTGGCAAAAATCCTGTTCTCTCAAGTTTTGCAGAAGTGGTTCATTTCACAGGACAGGATCCTTTCTGTATTGTCCCTTCCAAAGTCATAACTTTCCAGAATCTGTGTATCACTATTTATTCAGTTATATAGCAAAATCCTGTGGGCTTTTAATCCTTTTGGTGTTTTAAATATGATGTCAGTGGAGTTGATGTTGCAAAGTCTTAAAGTCTTCTGAATTTTTTAAAGAAAGGAGCTGTAATACTCCAGGCAAATTATGATCATGGGTGATTTTAGTTAAGTAAATATTAGTATCTTCTTTCAATTAGAGGTCTTATAATTGATCATGGGGCAGTATCAGAAAAAAAATTACAAATAACTATTTATTCTAACACCAAGCTAGAACTACAAATCTTTATGCTAATCAGTTGTTATCAAGCTCAATTCAGCTTACTAGTAAAATAAGACTAGAGCAACATCTTTCAGTTTACTAACAGTTGTCTTCCCTTGATCCTTTCTTAAGAATTTTACAGTGGTATTTTTTGGCATATTTCTTCTTTTTACCATTCTGTGTATTACTGAAGAAGTAAAATATCAGATAGGAATGATAGGGTGGTTTTTTTCAATATATCATGAGACATATATTTTTACCATGAATCATCTTAGGGAGTTGCATATTTGGTCAAACTTCATGACCCTCATATTCCTATTTAAAGGAAATGGATTATCAGTACATGATCTAGATCACTTACTATTTCAAGGTGGGGTCAGAATGCACTGGTTTGAAATTGCTCATCAAAAGTACCATTTTACAACAATAAATTCTTCTCAAGCTTTTAGCAAACGGTGATAATATAGTTGTGGAATAAATGTCCATGTTCATGACGCATATATGAGAATAAATAACTCACACTATCAGTTTCAGTTTAAAAGTCATATCTCAAAGGATGGTATTAATCTGTATTCTGTACACAAACCTTTATGCACATAACCATAGTCTGAAATGAATTAAAACCCTGTTTTACTTAGCACAGTTGAAATAACCTGTTAAGTAATCCAAGAGTTAATTCTGTATTTTCACCTGAAAAATTGCACTGCCTCTTTGCTTTATAATGATAGATACCTCAAGTTATCAAAAAGGACAAAACACATTATCGTGGGTACAACAGAACTGGCATGTCATTAAACTGCTCCTCATCAGCTAATTTGGGAACTGATTGAATAAATGCTGCAAAAATCTTTTCCACCTCAAAGGAAGGAAAGTTAATTCTACAGCTACTGTTGATGGACTCATGACTAATTGAAATAGGCAATAATGATCAGGTGCACTGTTTTATAGAGCCTACTGAGATAATAAGCAGCTTTTATATTGTCATTTTCAAGCCGTGCCAATCTCTCTTCCTGCAGTAATTTCTCATCTGTACCAGTACATAGACGTGTTGGCTGTTGAGGGCCTACACAGTTTTTTATAAGTTCTTTGTGTTTACTGTCTCATGTTATCATCTCCACAGTATGATAGTACATCTTTTTGAATGCTTGAGGTTGCATTTTTCTTTCTTTCAGGGGTTTTCTTTTTTCAAATATTCACTGTTACTGTAGTGGCAACCCTGTAGATTGATTTTACTTGTTGAGAATTGTGACCAAAGTTAGTCTCAGTTCAGAGTCATTAAGCTTTCTGCACCCTAGGCTGATATAAAAAGGAATTGTGTCTTAACCTTTTTTTTTTTTTTTTTTGAAGGTTTGGAGGTAGTGGGAAACCTCAACCTTTTATAATATGTTAGATGGCTTTCCAAAATATCCAACAGATAAAGCTTCCTCAATAAGTATTGACAAAGGAGCACCATTTTTCTGGACTTAGAAATTTGTGGGACTTTTTAAATCAGATGTTGCTGGAATCAGATGTTGCATACTGGTAGTTCCAAAGCAGAGTATTCAGGATCACATCACAACCCAATGTCAAACTTTACACATGTGCCAGTTTAATGTGCCCAGGACCTTTCATGTATTTGGCATTTCAGACTCAGGTATGTTCATGACAGGTGCTCCTTCACCTTGGCTGCAAATGTAGAGCAGTTTTTCCCCTCTGTGATTGTCTTTCACAGGAAAGTGGTCTCTGTTTGTAACTTTGACTAGAAGATAAGTTTTGGAGCAAGAAGCACAACCATACGAAACCACAGATACCCATTTAAGAATATTCTTAAATATTCTTAAACTATTCTTATTCTTTTTGAAACTTACTCCTATATAGCTGCATCTGATGCAGACAGTGGTAGAACAGGCAGTGTGATGGTATTGAAAGTGAGGTATTTGATGAGAAAAGGGGATCAAATTGTTTTCCCTTAGATTTTTAACTTCTTCTTCTATTAAATAAAAATTTCCCATATAGAAATAATTGTAGTAGAAGTTGAATAAAGTTTTGTTACATGTTGTGTCCCCCCACACACACTTCTGCCCCTAATGCTCTGAGGTAGCATTCAAAACCAAGGATTATCCATTGATAGAAACACCAATCAGTTTATTGACGTTCCAGTGTTACTGGTATTGTTTTACATTATTCTGAAATTAAATAGTTAAGCCCAGAAAGAAAAATTATATAGTGCAAATATGAAAGAATCAAGGCAAAATGAAACTGTTGAACAAGTGAAGAGAAAATCTCATGTTTTACCCTAAAAGTTTTGTTGAAGAAGCTTTGGAAGTTTCATTTTCTCTAAGAATTGAGAACCCCATCTAGTCCTTCTTTCTATTAAGGAAAGCAGGACCAGGTAGGAATACATGAATTATGTATTGTATGTTGACAGACTTTTTTATTTAAAATACATATAAATACCAAATATTTGCTCAATTCAAATGTGTTTGGAGCCAGTTGTTTAAATAAAATCAAACAGTGACAAACTGCTGAGCATTATGTCACTGTGGGCTACAATTCCTGTTTTAAATTATTTTCTCCTAAGGGTAGCTATAATTTCTGCAGGAAAGGCAATTTAAGAATATGTCTTAAATTTTGGTTATTTCAGAAAACATTCAAATCACAAGGGAAGAGAATCGCATACCTTATTTGAAAATTTGTGGGAGCCTGATTGTTAGGAATTAACAGATTTTATTTTTTCTTTATGATGACCTGAAAAATCGGAGATTGCTTCTAGTTCTGTTAGATGTAAAAAATAATAAAATAAAAATGCAATTTGGGAAGGAAAAGTACCAGTTATAACATCTGACCAGGAATGGGTGTATTTTTACATTAAAAATTATGGATTCTTCGTCAGAGTTGTCACAGAAGCCTCTCAACTTCTTTGCATGAATTTTTTAAGAGAAATTGTAATCAGTTCCACTTTATTAAAATTGAAAGTTTAAATCTAATTACTTTGACATATTAAAAAGTGAAATAAATTAGTAGCTATGTATAACTAGAGATACTCTCTCTGACTAAGTCGATCTATAAATATGTTTAAGCATCCTCTAATTATTCAAAAATAGAAATGAGAATTTTTCCTATTGCTTCCCAAGGTGTAAAGGTAATAGTTGATTAGTCTATAGGTTCACTGCACAAATTCCTTAGAGTAGAATTTGGCAAGAAATTAAAGCACTTGAACTCAAAAGTCTGTATGTTAATGTCTACATGTGGAAGATGACTAAGCTTCCCTTAGGTCAATACAATGTCAGGCAATACAGTAAATTGACTAGAAATCCATTTAGTTCATCAACTAGCTAGTAGCAATGCAATTCACTTGCTTAAGCATATCCTGAGGTATCTGAGAATGGAACTGTCAGATATGGCAGAAGACCTATTGAAAATCATTCCCTTTTGCAGCATGAGGTGCATTAACTGAGTGAAAAAGCTATGCTGCCTGCATACACATGTGATTTAGGTGTCTTGGTCTCCTCCTGATCTTCAGCCCAGTGTTGAGGCTGAATTCAGCATTTCAGTTACTTTAATATAAGTGCCCAGAGCCACATGAGATGTCCTAGGATTTACAAACATCTACAACAAATGCTTGGCAGACCTAACCCTTTTTGAAATGAGAGGTAGAGTGTTTTAAGATATGTAAGTGTCACTCTATTCTTGTATTTAAATAATCAGATCAAGAATTGAATCCTTGGGTTCAATCTAGCTGCCTACTTGTAGGCATCAAGTGCAGGCATCAAGGCATCACTGGATCAGCAGCTGGATTGCCTGCTGGATAGGTTATCTCGAATGACACTATGCACTCGGGTATGGCCAACTGAATCATACCCAAATGCCCTGAAGAGTTCCAAAATTAAATGTCTGGGTATAGTTCCTTGGCCAACATTCGCTTGCTCAAGAACACAGAAAGACCAACATTACTGACAAAACAGGTAGCAACAAAACCACTTTGCTTTACTATTTTCTGTACCATTACAGTGAGCCTGTAGCAAGCATGGGTAGAGCCCTTAGAAATCTTCCTTCACAAAGCCAAGCCATGATATTTAAAGAAGGGAAGAAAACAAACGCTAAAGTGTTATTTTTATTTAGGCTGTTGTAAGACCAAGGAAAGAGTCTTTCTGTTGCAGAAAATTTAGCTATTGCAACTTTTAGAAGTTCTCTGTTACTTCAGGGGGCAGAAGTAGTAGGGATACCTGGGGTGATCTTGTTAACTACAACTTTTCCATTACTGCTGTTTGTGTGAGTTTTGCCATTAAGAGAGCTATTCCCTAGAATGTTTCTCATAAGCATGACAAGGTGTTGCTCCAGAGGTAGATAATAAAAAAGTTCAACAAAAAATAATAGTAATGGAAGTTTTTGACCATATTTGATATGAAATGCAATATTCCTAGAAGTTAAAAGTAAAGGTTCATTTGACTGTTGAAGGAAGGTGAAAAAGCGCAAGTAAAACATTTTAGGAAATATTTCCATAAACTAGTTTTTACTTCATAAGGACAGTGTTGCATGTACTGTTAGAACTAGCAAACCCCCTGCCACGATTCCAGAACATAAGTCTCAAGTAATGAATTCTGCCCAGAACAGAGTATGGATGCTTAGAGAAATGAGAAATACAACCAATGAAGATTTTTTTTCCCTTTTCAAATACTTTAAAGCCAAATAAACAAGAACTGAAAAGTCCAAATAGAAAAAAATCTATGTTTTGTTTGACTAAAAAATAATTTGATCAATTTCAATTATTTGGTTTCTTTTTGAAGCATGAAGGAAAAATAGTTGCAGTTGTTTGCTAACAGAATCATTTCTCAGTTTCAAAAGTAAGCAAAAAGTATTCTTTGATTCATTGATAATTTTTTCTAAACAGTTCTATCATGTTTGTTCTTGGTTTCTTTAAGCATTTCACTGTAGTGAAATAACAGGGAAATCTAAGGCTGTGTGTTTCTGTCTCTCTCCTCAGTTGCTCCTCCTGGATTTAAATAAATACTATGCAATCAAAATCAAAGGACGTTGCTTGATAAATGTGGAATGGCTTATGCAATTTTTTTTAATATTTCGTATCTCAGTGGCTGCCAAACTGTCTTGATTAATCAATTCTATTTTTACATATAAATAATGTTTGCCTGTATCTTGAAATTGTCTGATCAGTAAGCTTATATCACTTTCCAAAGTACAACAGATAGATGGATGCAGCAACACATCTCATGATAAAATCCTTATCTTTGGTCACATCTGGAATCTGCAGAAACAATGCTAAGAATTAGTTCCATTTAGTCATCCATGAATAAAAATAGTTAATTTCAAAAATATACTATCAGTAATATGTGATTTCAAAGTTGATCTATTACAATAACTTTGGGGATAGTAGTTAACCACCGAGATTTTAAGTTGGACAGTGGAAACCTTTTCAGAGGAAAGAGAAGTACTAATTTCTTAATAAATTATGAATTTTCAGATTCCTATTTTACAAACACTAAAAAAGCTACTTTAAGAATTCAACTGGCTATATATTATCAGTCTTGAGTTTCACTTTTTTTGTCAATCCTTGCACTAACCTGTGTGCAAAGCCTTTATATATTCTAGTTAAGCATTCTAGTTTACTTCAGGGCATGCCCCTGCATAATGGTGTGTAGGACATGGTTATCTGAAGAGCTGTATTACATTCTAAGTTCTTGAAGAGGTGAATGTTTTGTGCAGCTCTTGGTGTGTCACCTGAGGTGTCTGCCCATCTGAGTCCTGAGTCCTTATCCTGACCTCACTCCTCACATTACCATACAGCGTTCTGTCCTTTCTTAAACGCATTTTCTCTGAGGTCCCCCCTGCTTCAGCTGTGTGCTCAGCTCTGCCCTGCAGTGGGTAGGTTGGAGCCGGCTGGAACCAGCTGTGTCTGGCACGGGGCAGCACATTGGACGAATTGTGTCACATAGAACATTTGTCACATAGAACAGCTTTTCACAGAGACATATTTTCACATGATGAAAGAATAAGAAAAAAAAACATTTACCAGATGTTAAAGGTACAGAATTTCTAAACTTCTTTTTTGTTTTCAGTTGAAAAATTTCCTGATGTTGATAAAATATTTGATTTGATGAATTTGCTTGCAGTCAGGTAGAAAAATATTTCCAGAGCACTTTATATCACATTTAACTTTCCATCTCTTCTTGCTTTAGGTGGGTGGCATGGTTTAGCCCCAGCCAGCACACAAGCCCTATGTAGTCATTTGCTCAGTCCCATACCCATGGGATGGGGAAGAGATTTGGAAGGTTAAAAGCGGGAAAACTTGTGTGTTGAGATTAGAGACAGTTTAACAGGAGAAACAAAAGTCACACACACAAGTAAATCAAAACAAGGAATTCCCATGGGCAGAAGGTGTTCAGCCATCTCCAGGAAAGCAGGTCCCCATCATGTAGGACAGTTGCTTGAGAAGACAAATGCCACCACTCCAAATGTCTCACCCTTCCTTCTTCTTCCCCCCACTTTATATAATGAACATTATGTCAGGTGTTAAGGAATATCCCTGTGGTCAGTTTAGGTCAGCTGTCCCAGCTGTGTCTCCTTCCAACTTCCCATGCACCCCCAGCCTTCTTGCCAGCGTGGCAGTGTCAGAAGCAGAAAAGGCCTCGGCTTTGTGTAAACCCCGCTCAGCAATAACAAAAACATCTCTATATTATCAACTCTGTGTTCAGCACAAATACAAAACACAGCCCCATACCAGCCACTGTGAAGAAAATTACCTCAGCCAAAATCAGCACAGTGGGTTTTAATTGCCAATACTATTAGGAAGAAATACTTCAGTGAGAGTGGTAAGTGGGAACAGGTTGCCCAGAGAATCTGTAGTTGCTGCATCCTTGGAAATGTCCAGAGAATCTGTAGTTGCTGCATCCTTGGAAATGTCCAAGGCCAGGTAGGATGGGGCCCTGAGCAACCTGATGGCAGGGGCAGATGGCAATGGGCAATGTGGTATCCCTACCCATGGCAGGCGTATTGGAACTAGATGATTTTTAAGCTCTCTTACAACCCAAACCATTCTACAATTCTATGATTTAGGATTCAAGCATATCTATGTTTTAATCCCCATTCTTCTTGCAGTCTTTAGTTTTTTAGAATGTCATCAGTACTTGTTTATATAAATCAAAATACAGTTGCGATATTTCCCACTAGTTATTTCTGTTGGATATATTGCAGGTTCTTCACATTTAAAAAGGAGTTTATAAAAATGTATTTATGATTGTGCTTACAATGTCCCTGTCAAATACGAGCTTTTTAAAAAATACTTTATTTCTTTTGATGCCTGCCTGCTCAGCAGACAGGAATGGAGAATCCATCTCAGTTCTCTTCATCAGAAGCATTATCACCAGTTAAAACAAGCTCACAGTACTAACTCCTGCTGTCAGCTGGCCACTAGTTTGCTATAGATCATCTCACTTTGACCTTGCAAATTCAGTTTAACAAACTATCTGCTGCTACTACAGTGGCAGCTTGCATTGCATTGCACACTTTCCAGGAAGGATTGCCTTTTCTGAGATGAAAGGTTACTCAAGATGGAAAGCACAAGAGCCACATGCTGAGTTAGGAGGCACTGCAAACTAGTTAAGTGGGAGACACTGTGGGAGAGGAAGCCTTTAAAACAGCCTCAGCCTGTGAACTGGCTGCTCAGCACAGGAGCTGCTCTCCTATTTCCCATTATGAACTGGAGCCCTCTTCTGAGTGCTTCAGCTCTTTCTGTTCTTTTCCTCTTTGCTCATTATCAACTCAATTCGTCTAATCTTTCAAGATACAGGTGACTTAATATCCTTTCTTCCCAGAAGGAAATGAGACTCAAATTCCTCTTCCTTTGACAGTGTGAATCAGCCCACAAGTTTTAGGGTTTATTTGGTAGACAACAGACTGCTGAGTGACAGGTTAAGTAATTTTGCATGAAAAAAAATTAATTTCTGTAAGGAGAAGACCTGGAGATTCTACCTAGAAAATATGTGAATTACACTTCTATATAAAGTAAAATTCTACTGATTCCAAAAACATTTTATTAACATTTTTTCCATTAAAATTATAAACATATTTGGAATATATTAATTTATTTAAAATATTAAAATTATTTTAGCATACTGTCAGGTGAATTTATAACTCCTCTTCAGAAAACTTTCTCTTTTTAAGCAGTTGAATAGTTTTTCTATTTCTGTTTTTTTGCTGAAGGAGCAAGTCTACTTGAGGACTCTTACAGTTTTCACATGTTCACTCATTATAGACAGTTTCACATCTAAAACTACTTTTTTTGCTCATATATAATACCTCCAAGTCGTCATCTTCTTTGTTGAAGTCCATATTTGCTTTATTCCAATGCTTCTATTTTGAACCACAATTCTTTCCTCTCTAACTAACTGAACAACATGAGAAAATCATATGCAGACATTAAAATGCCTGTGATGAATTTACACCTTTTGTAGTCCTAGTTCTCAGAAACTATCCGTTTAAATCTTAGCAGTTGTTCTAATTTCTTTTTTGTCAGCTCTAAAGATAAGCTAACATCTATCTGCTCCCGTTTGGTTTCTTCCAAACCTAATAATAGCTTCATATAAATCTTTGTTTTAATTCTTCAGCTCCTTTTCATTGAATTACATTTCATGCCATTTAATTGTCAGAGGTCAACATAGTTTGTTAAGCACTAGGGTCATGCTAAATATTTGACTAAACCTTATACTTTTAACATTTGAATCATTATAACAGAAATGGATATAACAAATTACAATGAGAGATACCTTGTAAAATTATTCTATATGTGAATGTATTCACCTGATCCCTACTAACACCAGTGAAATAAGAATAATGTTCTCCTTGGTTTAGTTGTTTATCACACATGAAGAGAATCCAGGTGCAATGGTAACTTATTGATAGGACACAGAAGTATGTGTATTCTCTGACATTGCAAATCTGAGTTGGAACATTGTAATTTCAGGTTCCATAAATACAAATTTTATTCCTGTATATGCAGAATATTTTTAATTACAACATGATGAAATAAATAACAAATATAACATTGTAGTCCTCTCTATACAGGGACTGCACAGATTTTCATTGTACTAACCCAGTATTTTAGTTAAATTGTTTTGAAAGTGACATTAAATTCTTCAGATTTTTTTAACATTTTGTATGTATTCACCATAACTATCTGCCATCAAAAACTATTTTTCCTTTACCTTTGTTTCTTTGCTTTTTAAATGCATAAGACACAGATGAAAGAGAAAGAAACAGTAAATTATATGTACAGCTCTACTCATTCTTTTAAAATTCTAAATTTTTAATACGGAAGCAAGCTTGAATTCTGATTATCAGATAGCTATAATGTTTCATCTTATTCAGTTTGGGAACGTGAATACTGCCTCAAGCTTGCAATCAGTATAGGGGTACACAATTAAAATAATGAACTCAAGATTGTTAGTTCCGGAAATGTAAAAAAAATCCCCAAAAACCAGAAGAGGATTCCATCGCTTAGTATGTCATAATTTAGCACCTATGGAATAATTTTGTAGACACATAATTTACATTAAAAAAGTGAAATATTTTATATTATGTCTCAGGATTAAAAAATAAAAATGATATGTAGGAGAACTGAGATTTCTGATGGAGCCTGGAATTTCTTTCTAGCAGGTTATCATAGTTAAATTCTGTAAATAGATTTAGCACAAGGACTAAGATACATCCTTAATTTTCCACTAAATTTGGATCAAACAAACCACAACCTGGTTTACTTTTTTTAGTTGTGGAGCTTGGAAGCTTTCTGAATCTGCTTAATATGAGCATTTGCAGCGTGATTGTGTCACAGAATGTGTGCTGTTTATTCAGGGACACTTCTGCAGCAAGAAACTTTTATATAAACATGTACATTGTATTTAAATATGTTTTTAAAGAAATGAAGGAAAAATAAAATAATTCTATTTTAAGCATATAGTTTTAAAAAATCATTCAGTGCTTTTAGATTGTGATCACTAGTCATGTTTTGAATAATTTTGAATAATAGTTGATCCTGTAAACAGCAAAAGGTCTTTATTATAATAATTTATATAATTATCAGATTCTGATACTAAAGGCTTTACTTTACAATAAACATACCAAAACTGAAGTGTATCATTCTACTGATTTTTTCTAAGAAGACATGAGTATATTGAAAATAAGTAGTATTTTTTAATTTTTCAAGATAATATAATTTTAACTAGATGTGGAAATTTAAAAAATATTATATCACATTATTATCTGTAGAATTACAGATTCTCTTAGCTATGCTAATGAGACTGTGAATTTCTGACAATTTCCTTGCCTGGCTTATCGCTTGCGGACGGTGTAAACCTTCTGTACTATTTATTACGTTTGCAAAGCTGATTTGAAAATTTCATGGGGAAAAAAATGAAATTACTGTTTGTACGGCTTCTTATCACATAATTTAGGATTTGGACCTTTTGTCCAAAATTAAATCATATAAACAAATGTTAAAATGAAAATAGTAAACAGTCATGCACATCTAAACCTAATAGGGTCACATCTGCATACATACATATATACATACAACAACACAGCATAGACTGCTTAAAGTAAGGAGCTTTAAGCCAGCCTAGAACTAGCACCCTTTTCTTCATCAACCTTTGCCTTTATATGTGCAAAGAGGGGCAATTACCCAGTTCTCAATTCGGGGAACTGAGTGATGGGAGGAAATGCAAATCATAGTGATAATTTTTCATAATCAAATGCATTTACTTTGTATGGTTTATTTTTATTACACATAATTCTTTTACTGAAAATTATAATAAGATAAAAGGTTTGAGATAACAAATGATTTTGTGATGCACACATTGAGGAACTAATTAATGAGCACTGCTCTTTTGAAACAATCATAAACATTTTGAAAAAATCTGTCTTCTTTTTTTCAGATGTAGAAGCTGATATTCCAATGTTCCCAATTATTTTCATCTTTTTAATCTTCACTACATTTTTTAAGTTACTAGAGCCTTTTGCTCAGTCTGCAAATATCCAATTCAAGCTCTATTTATTGAGGAAATTGTTCCATAGAAAAACACAAACACCAATTGATTGAACTACTTTGTTTTAGATTGATCTGTCTGTAAGGACATCACCAAAAAGAATTAAATCTGGTTTATGTGTAAAGCACCATGCACGTATATCACCATTCTGCATTCTTCCACTTGTCATCTGAAATGGTTGGTTGATAATAGGTAAGGTGCTTTAGCACTATCCTTGGCACTTGGGAAATGGTCCAGTGTAAATTCAATCTCAGTGAATTATTAAAGGCATTTTAGAATTTGTGAACTTCATAATGGTATTTTGTGAGTGTTCATTACTGCTGTAATTTAATATTGCTACAGAAATTGAGTTAAGAGACTAGTAGTGTGGTAACAGCTTTGGGATGTAATTTACAATCATGAAAGATAATAAATCCAAACTTTACTAGTGTGTCACCAGTGTTTTGTAAAATGTACTTAAAGAGCTAATTAAACTTCATAAGGCCTCTTGTAGCATTACAATCTTTCACAAGCTTTATTCTAACCAACCACTGAAATTATATTCTACTGATATTAAATGATATTAAAATGATATTAAAGTCTGAAGTGCTTGATCTTACTTAAATTTGAAATATAGTTGTTTCCAAGAAGAAATATCTGAAAAAGTCCAACTCAGTTAATTCTAAAATTGAGGTTTAACATTACTGGTGAGTTTTAGCATTGCAGTGAATTAGACATAGTGCTAACTTGCATTATGTTTAATTAATCCATAGTTAATTTTTTCAGAAAAGAGCTGCTCAGACTGAAAAAAATAAATCAAGTCAGATGGCCAGGTAATAACAGGGAAGTAAACATTCAGTGCTACGGAAGACAATTTTTCTTGTAGCAAGGTAGCATGTTGATACAGCAGTGTCAGGTGACTGGAGTTTCAGTGGACTAATACAGTTTTGTGTAGTACTGTCTTTGTTGAAGTTAAGATACCATCATCACCTTTAGCAGAAACTTGAAACTTTACTGTGAAGAAAATCACTAAAACGCTAAAATATCAAGTACTCGAGCAGTAGATCAGCACTTCATTTTGGTGTTCAGAAAACTTAACTGAAGGAAAGAATATATCCTTCTTCTACCTTTGGATGTTACTTAGGACACACTGAACTATTGTTGAATTCTAACAGTCCATCTAGCACAGGCACAAGCACTGTTTGACACGGTGCTTTCCCTCAGTCAGCTGCTGGTTCTTCCTGCAATGTACTCACAAATCTAGTGAAAAAAGAATTTGGAGCCATTGTTAGCTCATGCCCTAGATACTTCAGCCTTCTTTTCTTAAAAAACCTCCGCAGATTAGGAGCTGTAGACTTCTCTGAATAAATAAATCTGTTTACAAATTAATTCCTTTCAACCTAGCATTTTCATGAAGCTTTTGCTGTCAAACTGTCCTGACTCATTAGTTTTCCAGCTTCCACCTACACATGTTAAGACTATAATTATTATAGTTGAAGCCATAGTGTGTTTTTTAAATTGTATATTGTTCTTCATAACCAAATCTTGCTTAGGCAGTCAAATTCAGTACCTGATGTCTTCTGTAGTTGTGGTAGTTCCCTTTAGTCTTGCTGACTGTCAAGATATACAAAGCTATTTCTCCTTGTGCTATTTTACCTACTAAGAATTTCTAAAGGTCTGATTAGAATTGTGAGATTTTTTTTCATGAACTATTTATTTTTAGAAGTAGGGAAGTCTTCTGTTTTCTTTTTGTTATGTCATGCTCGAAGAGTTGGCATTTTATCTACCTCTCTAAAGGAATATCCATGATAAAGAAGGAGTTAAGAAAATGTTTGGCAGTGTGATTATGTTGAATGATTGAAACCTAGCTGCTTTTTCTTTTTTTTTGGTATGCCAGGTTTCAGTGTAATCTTATTTTTTTTTTTCATCTTATAATATTTTGAAATATCTGGCACTGAATCCTTATGAAATCTGACAAATTCTTTAATGAAAATCTATGGTGAAAGAATGCTGCCATTAAGATTTCCTTCAAGGTAATTATTCTTTTAGCAAAAAATCTTAGTCTGTGGGGGGCCCCAGCTGGTCTGGGGTCTCTATGAGAATTGGGAAAGCTGAAGATGGAACCATTGCACATGGCAAGGTGGCAAGCACGAACAGAAAGGATGTAACACAGAATGGGTTTCCTGTCTATAGTGCTGAGTCACTGTTGACAGACATGCGTGGTTTGTATGTCCAATTGTAAATTATTTATGTTAACAAGAAACCAATCGTGGCCTGACATGTATGGTCAGGAAAGTGTATAAAAGTCACAGCAGGTGTTCAATAAAAGGTCCCTTCTTCAGAAGAAATTTTGTCGTCTGTCCACCCCAACCTGCGACATTAGTCCTTTGTTCACTTTAACTAATGATGATATGGCAGAAGGTAATTCCAATTATGAGAAAAGTATAACCTATCAGTTTTTCCTAGTGCATGAATCATCAATCTTTGCTATTTTTCCACTGTTTTGAAGGACTTTGTAGTATTTGCCAAAGATACATTCTGTCAACAGAAAATATCTGTTGTTTTAGATGTGTTTTCAGCAGAGAGCTCCAGAAGTTTAGCCTTTTAGTTTACAACTTCTTATACTTTTTGAACTGATTTTTAATTTCATTGTCATAGTTGTCTATCGATATGTGCATGTATAGTTGCTATTGCATTTGTTAAAGCCTATCTTTAAATCACTTGCTCTTAATGAAAAATAATTTTTTGTTGCAGTTTCAAAAGTCATAATTAATGCTGACATCTCTGAGTGGTAATTGTCTTGTGTTCCCAAGTATTTTATACTTTTTTTTTTAATTGTTTTTTTTTTATCAGCTCCTAGCTAGCAGTATTCACATACTCAGAGATTTTGAGATTTTCTTTCTTGTGTCCTTTCATCCCTTCTGCAGCTTTTATCATTGCATCTGCTACTGTAAGGTTCTGGAAAACTGTCTTTATATTTTTGGGGGGTTGCAGATTTTGATCTCTTGTGTACCTTCCAATCAAATCTTTCCACTTAAATTTAAAACTTTCCCTCCACTTGGATCACCAGATCAGTTAGATCAAGTTGCACTCCTTCACACAAAGCAGAAAGAACTTTAAGAACTGCATGAGATTTATCTTTCCCACTTTGAAATGACCTGAGTGTCTTTATAGGATTTTTTGTTGTTGTTGGCTGAAGTTTTGTAATGCCTTCTTAACTTTCTTTTAGGACTCTTAAAAGCCATATTGAAACACTTCTTTAATTACCATTACTTCTCAACTATGGCTTTCTATCTGTGATATGAACTATAGACAACAAAAGTTACCACGTGTGTTTGGGTCATAATTTCTGCTGCAGTAGCAATGCCATCTTTACTCCACAGAAGACAGAAATTGGAATGCTGTTAATTGCAATGAAACCTTTTTCATGAGACAAGCAGGCTTTCTCTAGGCCTGAGTTGAACCACAGCCTAATGTCCCACATGGAAGCTCTGTGTGTCAAAAGTGACTTTAATCTTTAAGGGAAAAGAAAATTAAAAATATCACATTTTGTCTTTGAAAGGAATTAAGGATGCTTTCTTCTCTCCATGAGGGTGGGTGGTGGAGCTTTTCACAGGTGAAGAAAAAATTTCCCAGGGAAGGAATAAATGTAAAATATATCAGAACAAGTTCATGATAGTATTGTGCCCAATATGTAAAGTAATTGCTTTAACAAGCTAATTAACTTTAATGGACTGTCCCACTGTTCCCTTGTCTCCTTTGCTGACCTGTCTATTGAAGCTTTCTGTAAACTTAGCACTCTATTTGCATAGCTGCAAACAATTTGAGGCTGCTATTGTTGGTTAATCTAAAATCTGAACCTGGTTTAATTGCAAGGAATTAGAATGCAATGTTCAAGGTGGCAGGAAGGAGAGAATATATAGTTCATGTATTTTTTTTCCTGCTGTGAAGAAGTAACAAAATATGTGAAGCTACACTGATGAAAATAAGGTGTATCATGAAGAAGACATGCACTGAAGGGCAATAGAATATCTAACTTAAAATTTCAGCAGTGATAAGGAAACAATGGCACCTACATATGCAATAATGTACTTTTGCACACTGCTAACACTTTTAAAATGGTCTGTAAATGTTACTTAATCAAATTTATTGACATTTTATGAGAGTTAAGAAACTGACTCATTTGAAAAAACTGTTATTTTTATAAGACACAGTAGCAATGCTTTAATACAGTTTAACTTTACACTGCAAGTGAATCAACAACACACAAAATTCTTGAGAATGCAGTGGATGTAGTCTGATTCAGAATGAAGGATAACTCTACACAAAAGATCTTTTGTATCCTGATTCTTCAAAAAATATATCCAAATTTATTTTTCTTGAGTCAAGAGGCAACAGTCCCATGTATGCGCATTAAAGAAAAAACTCTTGCATATGTCATGCTAAATACCATCTATACACAATAAAATCTTTTTTTTTTTTAAATAATATATGTCTGCCTCTCCTGCAATAGAAGTATTATTTTTAGAATTCTGTATCTTCTCTTAGAAAAAGTTGTGTTTACTTGTATTAGTAAAGTAAGTTCTCTGAGTACAGTTTCTGTAGGGTAAGCAATGAACCTCATAAAGCAGTATGTGGAGTTTCAAAATACAGGAAAACTTGATAGAACAGTAAATTACTCATCATGTCAGCAATTAAAAATAGCAGGCTTTCTATCTGGCTAAGCTATTCAGTGTGGTAAGCCTTAAAGGCTTTGCCTCATAGCCATAGTTAAAATACCTATGTCACAGTGTTCATTGTTGCTAGTACCTTTTTTCCTGCCAGAAGACATCTGGCTGTTGGAAAGAGATAAGCAAAACATTGCTACTTGTTCTTCATTGCAGCTTTGCAGTCCGGCTAATATCTTAACTTATAACACTAGGAACCCTAAAATATCCCTAAAGGAGCTTGGGAGCAGGCAATATTGCTTATCAAACTCCATGCTTATTTAGCACAGACCAAGACTGGTTGACTGAAGGAACAGGACTACATTTGGATAAATTGAAAATAAACATTTACTACTGAAAGAGAACACAGAAGTAACTTACCTTGGTATAACTGTATAGTGTTACTGAGACAAGAATCTAGTTCATGACAGTTATATTATTAAGCAGTAAGGAAGTTGAATAGATTCTGTGCTCAAATTTAAAAATAAATAGACACCTAGCTTCCAGTATATACATTATTAAAAACAGCTATTATGTGATTGCACTCTGATTACAATTTGTAGAAAGAGATTTTCTCTCTCCCACCTCCCTACTCACTCAAGAGAACCAATATGGCAAATATTTTTCTCTTTGCATGAGCAAGAGGCCACCTGAAATTATCACTGTTTTAATCATGACTATAATCAGAATATTCGTGGTATTTCTTTGGAAAACATCTCTTTGGAAACATCTCTTAGGAAGCTTTTTTTTTCCAATTTACTCTGGCATTTTAGCTTTTTTATGGCCATGGGGGCTTGTTTGTTTGTTTGTTTTTATTTGCAAGTACAACAGACATATAATTCAGTAGTATCATATAGGGGAAAATAAAACATATACTACCTAATACTCTACGAGGCCATGTATTAACAGGCTACTGATGCCAGTCATTAACAGCCTCTGTAGAACTATGGGGTTCTTTTTTTTTGGGGGGGGGGAGGTCGGTCTTTTTGTTTTGGAATTAATATGTATTATTTGAGCAAATACTTGCCCTACTGTTTATTTTGTCTTCTGTGACATTTGGAAGATATTTTTTCTAGTAAACCAACACATACTACTCCGGCTTATCAAGCTACCAAGTAGTAAATCCAGAACCTCTGCAAAACATGCGGTTCCTTCCTTTACATACTAACGATATTTTAAAATAAAATATAGCTGCTTAATAGAATAGAATGGAAAAGTTTTACATCAGTTTGGGGAAGTTCTGGGGTTCTTTTCAGTTCTTCATTGTTAGGCTGATTTTTTTCAAAATAAGGTTCATTCAATATATTCTGTCAAAATGTCATACATACTTTTTGTCACATTCTGCTGCTGGTACAGCCCAGAAATTGTATTTCATTATATTATAATTTCAAAGAAGAGAGACAGGTTTTACAAAGGTGGATACCTAAATGCCAATTCCTATTAAGTATGGGGGTTACATGGTCATTCCTGTTTACAGTTATTTTCTGATAGTTATCAAACACAATTTTTTGGGGAACAATAAGGTTTTCTGTTTGCAACCATTGTCTTAAGTTGCTGCATGCAGACCAACAAAAAAACCACAAAGGACCCGTCTGGGATTATATTACATGAAAATTGTGTTGTTCCCCACTATGTTTATTACTGGGGCAAAACTTTGTGTTTCAAGTGGAAATAGTTTTGCCACTTAAGAATAGCCTAACAAAACAAAAAGTCAGAAGCTTTTACTTAATGATCCATCATAAGTACAAAATAATATGGCCAATGTAAGGAAAATATGTTAAAAATGTAGGTAAGTCAACTTGTTTTGCAAGATATATTAAGGATGTAAACATTTACGCTAGCTCTAAATCAAGATACATTTTAGAATTGGCAGAAAAAGTTTTAATTTAAAGGTTTATCCAAATATCAACAAAACCCAGCAAAAGCAATTTTTTACAACTTGAGATAATCAATGAAACACATACCATCACTGAAAGGAGTAAATACAGTGTTATTTGTCTAACTAAGTGCTTAACATCCTTAGGAAAAAAGGGATAGACCTTCACAAAGCTCTGATCCCAAGGAAAAATCTACATTTTAGAAATACTAAGAATACAGTTTGGACATGTATTTAGGCTTACACCTACGTGGTGGGCTAGTTTACTTGTTTTTTTTAATGTTATGAATATTATCATTGCTTGGCTGCAGTTATGCCAGTATTTCATCCAAGTGGTATATTTGCTGATCACCCTCAAATTTTCAGATTCTTAATTCAAATTCTGAACTATGTTCACATGAAGTAACAAAACAATACTTTCAAATATGCTGAGACAGCATCTTAGCAACCACATTGTGTTACACAGTGAACTAATGAAACAGGAAAACTTAACACATAAAAAATTTTCTATTTTCAGTGTTCTCAGACAGAAACATTTCATAGTCGTTTTTATAAACATGAAGAACCTCCTAATGCCAGATAAAGCTAATGTTACAAGTTCACTGCACGAGGTTTACATCAGTAAATCAGATCAGGCAGGGATTTTCAGAATTGCATCCTAATTTGGTAATAATCAGTCCATACAGTCTGATCTGAAGTTACCTTGTGTTTTCATTCAGATGAAGGCTGGGCTGTTTCTTTACACTGATATATTAAACATAGAGTACACCTGGAAATAAACTATTATTTGTAGTAGCTCTATAAAGAGCTATCTTTAAGAGCTAAATGAGATATCATTTCTTGTTTTAATGATCTCCATTTTTCCTTAAATATAGACATAATGCTTTAATACTAGTATAGTGTATCATGACCTAAAAGTAAGTTAATTTTTCTCTTAGGAGGGAGTTGTATCTGTGAGTCGTTTTTGATAGAGAATATTTTCTACTAACTCTATTTCTTCAATAGGAAGAAAGATGAATAAATAAACTTTCACCCAGCAAGTTTCAAAAGTAAAAGAGTTAAAAGATAAATTACATGATTATCAGATAATGGAGAGTTAAAATAAGAAAATACTGAACACAAATTATGTTCAGTTTCAATGTATAAGATGTAGGATTTGGGTTTTTTCTTTGTTTCTTGGTTTGTTTCTGGGGTTTTTTTTCCAAATCATAGAATATATATACCAGATTACCAGATACAGTTTAAATTTATCGTAAAATAACAGGATTTCATTGATTTATGGACTAAGAAATTATTAATAGGGGATCATAAAAGAAGATAGGGAAGTAATTATGAGATTTTCATTATTTGTTATTATCTAACATGTCAGATAGATTGATCCTAAACTCATTCCAAATAATTACTGCAGAAAGGCACAGTCTAGAGGAGCTCTTCAAAAGATTCCCACATTCATCTTTTAAAGACTGTTGCTAAACATCACCACATATGGACTGAGGTTTTTAAATACAGAAATCTGTGGGTTTTTTTCTTAGAACAGACAATATGACTTCTGCAAATGAAAACCTAAGAAAAATAATAATTTTTTTAGGTATTGCTTCCAATGACTTTTTCAATCAGGTGGGTTTTTTCCTGGATTTCTGTTTTTCATTAGCTATTTTATAACAATGCCAAATGGGATATCTGAAAACTTTCATTAAAAAGAACAACTACCCAATAAAATACAGAATGAAGAAAAGTTACTAAAGTAATGAAATTAAATTATTTGCACTGAATGGAAAAACATTTTTCAATTAATTATATTTGTATATTCAATTTAGTTTATTTTGAAAATCTTACAGAAGCAGCCATACTAATTATACATTAATACAGAACAGTCTTTTTCAGCACAGAAGTATAGTAAGTGCCTCCTGTACTTAAGAATCCCATTCTATCTACAATAGATATTGGGCTGATACAATTTAAATGAGTATTTGCGAACAGCTACAATAAGATGGATGGCTACTGGGCATTGATTCACCTAGTTACTTTTTGGAATGCATCTTCTTAGATCTTAACCCTATACTAATAGCTCACAATAAATGAAAGTCTTTGATTTTAATGGAAAAAATAGCAACTCCTTTTCAGATTAGCAATTTCCAAATTTCATTATAGAATTTAAAGTTTCCCCTGTATGGCACACTAAAGAAATTTTTATGGGATTAATATGAACACAGTAAAAAATACAGAGTTTTCAGAATGTCAACAAAAATGCTTCTCTGGATAACTGCAGTAAAACACTATTCCTACTGTTGTCCTAAACTGAATACTGTGTGTGGAAATAATAGGTATATTTTATTATTGCAGCTATTAATAATTACACTCAACTAGGGAAGAATTTTTAAAGCAGAATTTTATCTCTGAAGTGTTCAATTATATATTTGTAGCAGTAAAAATGGCTACAATTTAGTTTTAGCTTGTTTTAAATTTTTGTTTTCCAATAGGATAGCTTCAATTTTAACTTTAGGACCCTACATTTACCTTCTCTGGCCTGGGATGGAAGAACTTCTTGAATGCGTTAGAAGAGTGGCTTACAGAACTCTATTGTTCAGGGCCTGGGTTCAATATCACTGTAGTAAACAATAAAATCTAATTGATTGTTGTGTCCTAGAACTTAATGTTCCACTTTTGCTGGACAATGAAAGCCATATATCAGAAAAAGACCTAGATGTACAAGGAATTATTGCTCTTTTATTTATCAGCTTGAGAGCAGTAATAATCTTCCAAAAGAAGAATATTCTACCCAGAGTGCTATGCAATATTGTACTTATGATGTTTGTTAAATATCAAAACAGTAATCAAGAAAAATATTTGTTAACACTGTTAAATCAAGAAACCAACTTAATTGTTGGTTTTTAATAAAGCTTTTTTTCCAAACATCAGTTTACAAAACATAAAAGATCTTGCCTTTGGCTTTAACCTCCAGCCAAACAAGTATAATGTCCAGTGTGAAATACAACAAAATACACAAAAGTGGCTGGATACTTTTCTGCACAAAATTATAATAAAAAAGTTTGTCTTTGGACAATAAAGTTCTGAGTTATGTCATGTCCCAAAAGCTGAATTGCAATAACATTTCTATGCATTGGATGATGCTCAGCTGTAGATATTTACTGATCTCTTCACCATAGCTCTCACATTCTAGGATAAGATTCATCTCAAAGTAATGTGGAAGTCTAAAATACCTCACATAATATACACTCCTGAAATACTTATTCCTCTCCATTGTCTATAAAAAGAACCTCTCCCAGACGGAAACCACTCATTGTCAACAGCTGAAATCCTCATTTCAGCAGGCCAAAGGGCTTTTGAGCATACGTGTAAACTGTTGAGACAACATAAGAAACTTAAGCTGTACCTTGGGAGGGTATGTTTTGAATATTTTTTGAAAAATATATAATATTTCTGTTTACATTTTCATTTTAAGCTATCTGATTATGGCCTTATCACATAAAACTTTATTTATTTAATGGAAAAAATATAGCCTCACAGAATTTTATATTAAATTACACAATTTTCTTTTAAATAAGTCATTATCGTGTTTCAATGTAACAGTTAATAAGTGCCATGAAATGAAGTTAGTAGTAAGGTTAATGAATGTAATAACTAAGCAGCGACACCATATAACATGATTATGGAACATAGTCTTTTATTTAATGTTGGGTTATTTCATTTTGAAGGGACCTTTCATCGCATGCTCTCATTTATTAATGTTTAAACCTTCTATTCTCAATATGAAGGATAACTGAGCAAATAAAAATGTAGCATCTTTAGACTTCTAGTCAATTTAAAGGATCTGAATCATTGAAATTTACAATGTCTTGCTAAAACCTTATTCTCGGGTTTATTCCCTTACTCAGCTGTGTTTTCTTTTTCCATCCTTTTTGTATCCATCAATTTTGAATTTCATTCAAGCTATTTTCTTAGACCCAGATTGACAAAAGTATTTTGATATAAAATTCTCTGGCAAACTCCTTGTGATCCCTCAGGACTTAAGGTGTTTGTCAAATTTTTCCTGTACGGCAAAAGCCTTATGGATTGCTCTTAGTCTCTGGCTTTTCTAACTCACCTGAAAACACCTCTGTCAGCCTCATTCAGCTTCCCAGGGACATACAGTGTCCTCCTGAGCAATTCTCAGGAGAGTTTCTAGGGGCGTTTAGCACGCTAAGATTTGCTAAAATCCTCTTATGTCTTTAAGTTAGGGTGGAAAAAGCCTCACTCAAAAACTTGTCCATTCGTTTAAATTCATTCTTGTCCCAGGCGGTATTTATTCACAGCATCCAGCATAACAACACATGGTTAAGGAAACAGGTGAAGAAAGGGGAGAAAAATTAAGCTTGATCTAATTACTTTCAGTGAGAAACATCTCACCCTCATCCTCTCTCCCCCTCTCCCCACTTCTGGACCCTTTCCTTGTAGATTGTGTTAACTGTTATAAATAGTCTCTTATTTCAAATTCTACATAAATAAGAGGGGATTTACATTTTTTCTGTTAAACTGGTAGCTCTTATTTAGAAGATACCCTGGTGTCACTTATCAAGCATAGTAAGTATTGTTTCACTTCATTGATATTGCAAATAGTCTTCTTGATATGCTATCTATCCCCTCTTATAGTTCATTGATTTGTCCCCTAATTTATATTTATCTGTAAATTCTTCCCTTCCTCCACAGGGTGCAGTGACTCTCCATGTCACTTTATTTTTCCTATGCTCCTGACATTGAATTTGTTTCAGCTCTGACTTGTTTCTCTTTTCCATGAGCAATTTAAAAAATGGCACACAGACGTCTCAGCCAGAGGGGGTAGGGAGGTGTGGATAATTTTCTGTCATTACAGTGTCTAGCTAAGATCATGGAAATTCCAGCAAGAGTCAAAGTTGATACATATGAGGAGGGGCAATACAAGTAAAGGATTACGGAAAAAGTAGTAAAATGCGGAAGGAGGAAGAACAGAAAAGCACAGCACACGGCTGCTTTTAGACAGCAGCTGCTTGTCAGAACATCTCATCTCATCTCATCCCATCTCTCTGTGAAATTGCAGCCACAGTCTGTGTGTTTCAGTGTCACATGAACCCCCAAACACAGACTGTAGAGCTACATGTTCACTTAGAGCTAATGCAGCTCATTACTTGCCCTTGGTTGCTAGCAGATACAGCCTTAGCTATCCTGGTGTTACAGTGAGTTTAAGGCAATAAATATCTAACATTCTTTTTCCATATATTTATATAAAATATTGATATTTTTGTAGAGAGTGTATGTATTACAGACACACAGTACCTACACACACATGCATACACATTGTCTTTATTTATTTGCTCCAACCATCGTAATTTACCCCTTTGTGAACTACCTCCTGTTATTTTGTTGAGTAATAAGTGAGAATCCTTGAAAGTTGTTGTTTGGACATGTATATGTAGGGATGCTTGTATATATATTCTTTAACTGAGACAATATAAAAATGGAAGTTAGCTCTAAATTGAAAATTAGGTTACAATTTTCTTTCTTCATCTCCTAACCCAGAGAGGTGTTGTGGAAACTCATTAAATGTTTTATACTATTTCCAAAATAATTAAATTATAAATAAATAAATGAAAACATCCTAGAAAATATAAATACTTCTTTGGTTAAGTGAATATAGAAATAGCAGAAGTATTCAAAACTGATGCATAATAGATTTGTTGGAGGACCTCTATGTAGTTTTTTAATCTGAGCTAGTCCTTATGGAGGGTGTATTTTCAAATCTCATTTTGTTTAGACTTGATTAATTTAATTTTATGTTTTATTACTTTACTACATTTTTAAACAAATAATTTTACATCAACCATATGCATACTTGGCTTAGTACAAAATGGGGAAAGTAGTTAAATTAGAAGGATAAAGATAAATGAGTTAACAAACTCCACTCTAATTTTTCCCTGCAATTTCAATGTCATGAAACTAAAGCGTCAGTAGTTTTCTAAGACAAGAATAGATTATCTTTTGGTTATATCCAAAACAATATCAAGAATCTTGTTAAAGAAACAAGATTTGGTTTATTTGTTTGGACAAAAGTATTAATTATTTTATTTTATTAATAGATCCAAAATAAAAATGTCTCCTCTGTAGATTAGTTCTCTTAATTACACTTAAAGTAGTTTATCTATGTCTGAATTTGTGTCAAACAATAACTACCGGGAAATCTTAACTAGAGAAAAAATATTTCAGTGACAAACTTGTTATTAATAATTTTAATAAAACTTATCACAAGCTCTTGATAATGCAATAGATTTCAAAGGACATTTTGCTTCTCTATTTGACATACAATACATAAGGAAAACATTACCGCATGGAAACAGAATGTGTTATTATATGTATAAACAGTAGATTAGTGTCTACTAGATTAGTGTGAGAAAATGATGGAATAAGAATAAAAATTAACATATTACTTAAAGTAGTGCAACATGAAAAACAGAAAGAGATCTTCCTCTCTTATCTCTGATCCTACTGCAGCCTGGCTGCCTTCAGATCTAGAAAAAGAATAACAGGGGTGGTTTAATTATTTCTCATTATTATTATTATTATTATTCTATAAGAAGCAATACTTGTCAGCAGAGGTGTAATATGATACTAATATAACTATAAAGCTCTCAAAACTTTGCCCTTTAGTTCTATATGATGCTGTAACAGTCAGCACACAGAGGAATTCCCTGCAAGTCTGTGTTGTTCCATAGAGCACAGTGCAACATTTAGTATGCAGAAATTAGAGATTTTGGATTCCCTGTGCAGTGTTCATCCTGAGTATTCAGGTAAATGCATCATCTTACAATTTTATTTGAAAAATTCTTTTCTGTTTGTTTTTTTTTCCTCCCATGGGATTGCTCTTTAACAGGTCACTGAGTGTTTGATACTCAGTGAATAAACAGCTATTTAATGCTTTCTTCAATCCCTGTTCAGTGCATGGCCTCAAATCATGTTTAGCCCACAGCACCCAAACATGTCACTTGTCTAAGTGACATCCAGTTTTAACCTTCTGATCCCAGAAGCTGCCTGGCTGCCATCAGTACAGAAAATGAAATCTCAACACCCTGCAAATCAGACCAAGTATTTCCAGAAAGTGCCCAAATAACATTATATGTACATATGTATATTTGTTTATTAAAAACTTGATTACTGTAATTTAGATTAGATATCATTTCTTCTGTCCAAGGCTAGGACAGATTTTTAAGGCTATCTATGCTAGGCCTTAAAATCAGTTTCAAAAAAGCATTACTTTTTTTTCTTGGCAGAGACAGAATTCAAACATACCTGGAAAATTTAATTTCTTTTGGATTACTTCTTATACAATAAACGTCTTCAGTTAAAAAGAACTGAGGAACTTTCAATATTCTTTTTAGACAACATTGGAGAAATCCTTAATAAAGGTCAAAGCATGAATGCTTCCAAGGAGAAATTGGTATTAAGAAATACGGGGGGTTTACCTTATCTAAATAATTTGTCTGATACAAAGAAGTTCCAAGCTTTCATCTGATTTTAGAGTTAGCACCTAATCTGAGCTAAAATTACACTACTTATATTCGTATGCATCAGGAATTAATACTATGTGTGTGCACTTTCAATAAAGAAAACTTTGCTGGAGTCGCACTTTTGCTTTCAGAGCAATCTAACCTCATGACATCTATTAGTGTTTCCTGAAAACCTCAGAAGGGATGATCACATTCCCAATGCCTATTGGGACCCTGGTTTAGACTACTTCCTACACTGATCCCGTGAAAGATCGAGGGAACACTCATCCGTCATGGGCAGAATAGTTTCGTGATAAGGGTGGTGAGGCACTGGAACAGGTTTCCCAGAGAAACTGTGGAGTCCCCATTCCTTGGAGTGTTCAAGGCCAGGTTGGTTGGGGCTTTCAACAACCTGGTCTAAGAAAAGGAGTGTTGGAACTAGAGGAGCTTTAGGTTCCTTCCAACCTAAACAAGTCTATGATTCCAAGATTCCATGTAATAGTGTAGCAAGGAATTGATATAAAGCTCAATTTACTAGTATGGACATAACCAAACTTCTTGTTTTCCATTAATGCTCAGTTAATTTAAAAAGTTAGCATGTACAGTAAAGGCTGCACTGAGTCAGAGAAAGCACACTGTAATGCTGCCAGCACACAGAGCATATGGGCACTAGGAAATTGTGTAATGTGATGCACCTCTCACTTGGTAAAGCTCAAAGGAAACGTTCCTCGTCATTCTGCAGCCTCAGATGAAGCACTGTGTTGTTCTTTTTGGGAGTGGGAGGGATCATTCTTTCTTGAGAGTGTGATCTTGAGAATTTGTTGAGCAGTGGTGTTCAGCTTCTCTATTGCTGAACTACAACAGCTAACTTATAAGCACATACCCCTGCCATGGGAGTTGCATTTTGTATACCAAAAAAACAAATGAGCATGTGTTTTAGAGTCCCCTCCCTCATGCTGCATCTTTCGCTGTAGATATAATATTCTACTTTGTGGGACTGGAATCAAACACTCCTTGACAGTACTAATTTTTGATTTTCTCTGACGAGTACACCTGTAATGGTATTAATTTTTTCCTTGTGTTTTGATATTTGCTGTGTGATGGATAGTTTATTTTTTTCGTATTCCCTGATTAAAAAAAAAAAAAGACCTAGAAATAAGCAAGAAGGGGAAAAACCCCAGCGTTTTTTATACTGTCTCAACTTCTGTGTGAGTTAGAGGTCTGCCTGCTGTACCAATTCAGGTGGCAATCTGCCACTGCAGCAGTAACCATGTCCACCTTTCTCTTTCACACACAGCTTGGGTTTCCTGCCCTCCAGAAATTCCAGGTAAATGGTCAATTAAGATGTAAAGAAGAATTTTATGCTGTATCCACAAATTTTTAGATTTGCTATTACTGGAAACTCTGAAATTTTCCATAGGAAGTCTCACTTGGCACATGATGAATGCCACAGAGTGACATGCTTTTTGTAGGGGTACCACCTTTGATGTCCACATGCGGGCCTCAGGATTCTAGTCTAACCCTCCCAGAATTTGTTGGAATTTCTGAATTGGGTTCTGTAGTGAAGAGGTTTGGGAAACCTTACAGAAAAAAAATGCGCCAGTGTACCATACACTGGTTATAACTTGCTTCCAAACCAGCCTTACATCTAAATTCACCACTGAGCTTTGTTTCACTTTCTCACTTTCTTCAATTAAAACACAAACAGCATTTCTTTTAAAGAACATATTCTTATCTAGAATTCAGTAGCATACAGATCACACAGCTAAATTAGAACTCGGATAAAATAGGTTGCTTAAAATACTCTGTCTGTGTCATGATCACATTATCATTATCTTTCATAATATAATAGGGAGATTTGAGACTTTAGCTATACCTTGCAGAGTTCACATAGATCTGAAAATATCTTATGTATTGTGTGTCTGTTTATTAGAAATGTAACTAAGGAAATATCTGCTCTGAATGTGCTTTTATAATGATGTTCATTTACTCTTTTATTAATGTACCATATAATTCATATTTCAATTTAATATTTCAGCCCACAGTTTTGCCAGCTTTGAAATCCAGGGCTCTGGATAAGCTAGATAGAATGGTATTACATGTGTATTTCATTTGTAAAAGAAAACCAACCCCCAAAACTGTATTTTTAGGACATAAGTTTATATACTTGGACAAGTGAATTTTCAGTTCAGTTATATGAACTGCAGCCTATATATAGCAAAAACATTTAGATTTGGCATACATTTTGTCAATAGCTAGGAGGGACTAGCAAAGATATAGTTTTGGTTTTCCACGTAAGGGTTGGTTTTTTTCTTTTTCTTTTAATTGTTTTGTACTTTCTACAGGTACACTAAAATTCTAAGTAGATTTGAAACAGCAAATGCCAGTTTGTAGTGTCTCAGTTTAATGAGACAGAAGTGGTTTGCTAAGGAAAGTGAGTTATGAGGGAAAAACCAAAACTCCTCCCTCTAAGCAAACTGTGAATCCGAAATTAAGAGACTCCGATTGAGAGAAAAATGTGGAGAAAAGAAGACAATAACAGCCTTTTATTAAAGAATATATAAGTGTTGGCAGAACAACAAAAAAACCTCAAAGGAACAAATGAACTATAATCCTAATACCCAAAACTCCCTTTCAATGAAAATAAACCAGTTTGGTTGCACCTTTGGCGCAATTCTACCCACAGTCAGTAGGAGGCGCTGTTGGATCGCTGGAGGTGCTGTGCCTGCAGTGCTCGGTGCTGGCCAGCAGGGGGCGCTGTTGGGTCCGGCGGTTGCCTTGGGAACCCTCCGGGCGGGCGGTGGCACCAGCGATGGCGGCCTTCCCTCACCGAGGAGGGNAGAAACTGAGCCAGGCAGTCCAAGCAGCTGGAAAAGCAAGCCTTGCAGCCTTCCCCTTTTCCCTCAACCCATAACCCAGTTGCGCTCCGACCACACCAGCCAAAAGTGTGTGATTTTTCCCCAGGAAGGGAAGAAAAAAGGTTATTTTCCCTTCCCCCCAGAGACAAAAGAAAGACATCAGCTTGGAATGCTACCTGGCCAGCCAGTTCTTTTGTGATAGTTAAATGCCCCATCCCCCAGACAAACCGAGCCTCCCTTCCTCAGAGGGAGAGGGGAAAGGGAGAAAAAATTCTAAACTAAGTTCCTTTTCTTCATTAAACCTATGACAGTAGTTAGTAATATTTAGAGCGGTGTTATAAAATGGTCCAAAGAGTGCATGAAAGAGTATACAAAGTATAAATATTTGTGTGATATGTAGAAGTGTGTAGGATTGAATGTTTTGACCAACACCTTCAAGAACTATTGAATGTCATGAATGGAATGAGGAGTGTAAATCTTCCCTTTCTTTCAATCAAAGCTGGTTTTAACTAAGAGTTCTGTGTCCCTTATATTGTTAACAACTAGATAAAGAAGATGAGATTACAAATAAGAATTAAATTTCTCTGATGCAGTTTTTTATGTCCTAAGGAAAAAAGAAATCTTGTAAGAATTTCTATATTTCACTGTGTCGATCTTGTTCCATTAAAGGAAGAAAAGGGATTCAGCCATAACTCTAAATAGACTTCTCCAGCACCAGTATTTCTTAACATGATGGGTTTCCTAGTAATCTGGACTATTTAATGAAACTCTGGAATCTCATAATGCAAGGAAAAAGGCATCTATGTCACTACATAAGTTTCAGAGGGAGACTAAATCCCATTTCAGTTTGGGGTCTTTTAGCTGCAGCCATATGTACTGTGTCTACTCTAGTACTGGCAAATCTAAACTCACACATTTTATATTTTAGTTGAGAATTTCTGAAATTAATTGGTTTGAGTTTTGTTTCAAATAATCGATATTTTTGAAAAGGAGAAACTTCATTTTGTGTAGTCCTCCAGAGTTATTCAGAAAAAAAAGTGCTAAATCTGAAACCTGGAGCACGGTCATGAAGAACAAAAATATCTGGTAAACTGCAACGTTACTTTACACCATATCAGGCACTTTGGTAAGAGTACCCAAGTGTGTTCATATTAACAAATAGTATGATGTAATTAATGACTTTGGAATGATCCAATGTTTTCCAAATAGGTTAGCCTGCATTCAGTTGTGTTTAAACTTCTCTTTTTTTTATTAAACATGGGTAGGACTTAATGTACACAACATGAGTTCTAGCAGGATACTTTTGTATCAATAATTTGACACCCAAGCTTAACATTAAGTAACATCTATAACCCTTATTTATTATTTCTCAATACCTGAGATTTGGCTTCCTGTGAGGTAACTGCTACAGCAGAGAGTCAGATGATGAGATTTTTTCATAATTGAATATGCTTGTTTTTTGCTTAGTATATTGGCACATGCCTTTATACAAACACACACTCACAAGCCTGCTTTTCCTCTTTATTTTATGAAAAAGTAATTTGGAAATACAAGTTTTGATCATAAAATGGATAGGTGTATTGGGAAAAAAATCCTCACATTTCTCACAGTGTAATAGTTACTTAACTACTAATACATTAAGATGAGATTACAGTGAATCACTGTAGTCAATATATTTTGAGTTTGGGGTTTTTTTTTCTAAGTAGTGTCCACATGATTTTTTTTTTTACCATTAATACTAGATTCTTTTTTTCCAGGTTGACTGGCATGAATCTGCCTTCTCCTGTTATCAGCAGTAAGAACTGGTTACGACTCCATTTTACGTCTGACAGCAATCACCGACGAAAGGGATTTAATGCTCAGTTTCAAGGTAGGAAACCTATAAAAGTTCAGCAAAAAAATTCATTACCTTTAAGCATCACTAAAGTGGGGTGAAATTTGAAAATTATGTTTAAATATCAGGCTTGTAGTAAACAGCTGATTCATATTGCTACTGCTCTTATGCTGAGTACCTCTTATCCTTGTGTGATCAGATATCTCTAGGGATTTACGTTTGGAAGAAGTATGTGTGCTTCACAATGCAGTTTGCTCTAAGTATATATTTACTTGCTCATTTCTTCTGTAATAAATTACTTTGCATTCAGTCTGATCTTTGCTTTAAAAACATGCCTGGAATGCAACTTGCAGAAAGTCAATTCACACAAAGGCATACTGCCATCTAAACATTGTCTTCCTTCATTGTTCAAAATCTAACTCTTATCCAGAAGCTACATTCATCATTTAGAAATTTGACTCAGCCATAGTATAGTACAAATTATATTTCAGGCTCTTGCATAGATTTCCATATACAATTTTAAAAGAAGACAAAAGGATGTCAGTGTTCCTGTCAATTTTTACTTATGTTCACCTAGATACTTTTTAAAGTACAATTTTTTAGAATGGCTTCTTTATTGATTTTTGTACTTCATAAATCACTACTCAAGATGAAAGACATGTTAGTTATATTGAAAATAAAAGAGCTTCTTAATTTATCTGTGCTTTTAAATTCTGCACTTATATAAGCTTTTTCAACCCTTTGACCTCCCACACCATCATATCATTTATTACTTTAGACATTTCTTTTTTTCCATAAAACACTGGGACCTCTATCATTTTAGAAATGACAAATACACTGCAACAAATATATGTTTCTAGTGACTATGACATACATGTGCAATAAAAACATTTAACATACATAGTTCTTTTAGTTTTAAAAATATTTTGACTATTTTATTTTAAAAAAACCCTGTGAAATTTCATTTCATCGTGTCAACACTAGTATGTATTCTGTGATCTTTTGCACTTACAACTTATTTTTTCAAAGTTTACCGAGGATGTATATACAATAATGCTGTGGGTGACTATGAATTTAGTTAACTGCTTATGTTAACTCTGTGTCTTAAGCCTGTTGACTAGAGATCACAAAAATAATGTGACTCATCTTGCTGACACACCAGAAAACTATGAATCAACAGAATAACAAGGGAAAGTTTGGTATAAAGTAAGAGACATGGGAAAATAGCTTTTGTTCTTTTTCAATATATCTTATCTCTAGACAAATACTTACCATGGAGGTAAAGCTTTTAGGAAATATCTGGGGAGATCGTTATTTCGGATGCATATCTGCTGCTCTGCATAATACATCAGGTATTGAGTGTAAATGTAAACTGATGTAGAATATAGCTTGTGAATGACAAGTGGAAGTTTCTTATTGCAATTGCAAATTCTTATAATTGTGGAAATTTTCTTTCTGAAGTGAAATAATTATTTTGAAATGCAGTTTTATAAAATTTACCGTATTAAATACAAAAATCTCTGAACTGCATGAGCTACAACCATCTATCTTATGAGGCTCAATTGCAATTAAATGAATACCCATTTTAGTGATATAAACATAAACTGTGTTAAAAGCTAGGAGAAAGTGACACATAGGATGAAAATTCAGAGTGGTATAAAAAGCTGATCAATCTAATGGCTTCATTAAATCCTTTTTTATTACACAGCACTTGTATTATATGAGTATTTGAAAACTAAGCTTTTTCTGGGATTTTATTTTAAGCAGCATTAACAGTATTTACAGCTAAACTAGTCCACTAGTACCACAAATTATATTGGAAGAGACTTCTGGAGCTTGTCTAGTCCAGTGCCCTCCTCAAAGAAGGGTCACCTAAAGAAAGCTGCCTAGGACTATGTCTGGTGGATTTTGAATACCTCCAAGATTAGAGACTCTACAACCTCTCTGGGCAACCTATCCCAGTGTTTACGCTCACAGTAAAAAAGCTTTCATTTATTTGTAAGTGGAATTTCCTGTGTTTCAGTTTTTGCTTATTGCTTCATGCCTTGTCAATGGATATAATCATGAAGAATCTGTCTTCACCTTCTTTACACCCTTTCATCTTCTCAGGTATTAATACACACCAATCAGATTCACCCCTACTTCCCCTAAACCTTCTCTTCTCCAGGCTAAAATTTCCCAGCTCTGTAAGCCTCTCTCATGTTTTTGTTTTCAGAAACTTATTTCTGCTAAACTTCAAGAACTTTTACATATATTTCCATCTTAGGTGCTTTTCTTGAGTTAAATAATTATTTGAGCTCATCATGAAAAAAAACCCAAAACAAACTACCAAAAAACCTCCTGTGACATACATGACCTAGTTTTCAGGAAGAAAACCTAGCAGTAAAATGGATGCCTCAAATATCTGATTGCATGCAGACACAATTCTTATATTTGTCATCCAGGTAAATCCTGCAGTGTAGGCTCTATGACTCTGAGACCTCTGAGAGACATTTTCCTTATGGGCAACTATTTACAATAGTTTAAACAGACTGTTCCAGAATACACACATGTAGCTGAGATCGATATGTAGTTGGACTATTGTGTCTTTGACACAGTTCTAGTAAATACATAGACTCTTTGGAAGTAACCATTTGACACTCACTTTACTAATAGATGAGTCCCCATTACCAGTCTGACCAAATCAGAAGAATCTTTCTGATTGTTCTAATTTCCCAGAGATTCTAAATATTGTACAACTGTCCTCAGGGCATTCAGGATTCTACTTTCTAACATTACTTAGACTGCTTTCTCCTTTTGCTTCTTTTTAGAAGGTGCAGTACTTTAAAGTCAGTCTGTGCTGTCTTTTTGTGATTGTTTGCTTTGTTCATTTGTGTTTTGTGGTGAAGGTGTATAATTATGTTATACAAGAACAATAGTCTCTATTGTTTTGGGAAAATAGAAAAATTTTTCATTTTGTTTGCAGTCCTCAGATATTAAATTAAAGCAGCCTATTGTGCCTTGTCAGATAGTAAATTATTGTATTTTTGAGGCCTAATAACAGATAGATTTTTTTTTAATTGCTGTCAGATATAAATGTTATTAACAAAACAAAATCACAAGATACGCCTTAAAAAGCGATAGCTTGTCCATTTGCAGATTGCATCATAAAGACTGGGGGGGGTGTTGACTTTAGCTGGATGCCAGGTGCCCACGAAGTCACTCAATCACTTCCCCACCCTAGGAGGACAGGAAAGAGAAAAAGTATTGTGTTACTGTCACGGGCAAAACAGGCTCAACCCTCACAATTTGTCACTCCTTTCTCCAGCTGCAATTTATGCTGCACAGTAACTTTTTCCCTTCTTAAATGTGTTATCAGCCTTGGCCAGTGGCAGGTCTGTCTTGAGCTGGCTGGCATTGGCTCTATCAAACATGGGAGAAGCTTCTATCAGCTTCTCACAGAAGCCACCCCTGCAGCCCTGCCACTACAGGTACAACCACTACACAGGGCATGGTCACACGAGCATAATGACCAACCCCAGGTTACATGCAACCAACCCCTACCATTACTTTATTCCTGTAGTTTTCATATGTGTTCTACCCCAAAACACCTGAATCCATCCCTTTCCCTGATATTATTATCCATAATTAGCCTTGTGCAATCCCAAAATGCTCTTCCATTGTACCCCACAATGAGCCCTGTATTCCTGAGCAGGCACCAACCCTGTGGGCTGGATCTCACTAGGGACAGCCCTGGGGATAGAGGTTGAGTTCTACCTTGGTATTGGGGTTCCCCTACTTGCCCTGAACTCCGTATTTCTTCTGCCGTTGTGGAGATGGTCCTGGAGGAGCCAGAGTGAGGTGGTTTTTGTCTCACCCATCCATTGTCACCTCGCTGTGCTCTTCTGTGTGTGCACAGGTGAGCTTTTTACTGCCTAACCTAACACATCAACGTCGCTGGCTTTTCAAAAGCAAGTCAGTATTGGAGGCAGCAAAACACACCTCTGAACAATGATGGGAGACTTTTTTTGTGTTCCTGGTAATAATTCATATTATCAGACTTTTTTTACAGTTAGCATGAAGATACTTTAATCACTCTTTTCAACTCTTATGAAATTTACATCATGTTTATAATCAAGTTATCATAGCTATATTATAGCTCTAACTTGGCCTTTTCCATTCAACCAAAACTAATACTAACAAACAGGCAATTTAATTTTCTTTCCTTAGTTTGGTCTTTGATCAGGCAAGCAGAATTATTATAATCTATTTCATTAAAATCTTGGAACTACCAATTTGATTTAAAGCTATGTATACTTAATTTATTTGTTCATCAAAATTTTCAGATCTTTCTAAGCTTGCATTTTTTGCAATATTTAGTGCCCCATTTTTAACATGGTCAAGAAAACCAACTCACTAACAAGAAAAAAATTAAACCAGTGTAGTAGAGTTGCACACTTGAATGCACTAACTATATGTAGTTTTAAAATGCTTGGCAAGCTGAACGTATAAATAAAACAATGTAATCTAAAAGGTGTGTCTAAATGGTGGGTGTTTGGATGTCCCCTTGAACCATATTTATTGTCCCATCTTCCATCAGGTTAAAGAAGAAGTTTAAAAACTTTTTTTTAAATTAATTGGGTATAGAGTGAAGGGTTTGTTTTGGTGTTTGTTGTTGTTCCTCACCCCACCTACCTTCTTGCTTTCTTTTGATTTTTGGTCTTTTAATGTTGATTTCATCAATAAAAATATTTATGTCCCAATTTCTCTGTGTATCTGTGGATTTTTTTTCGTAGTTTCAGAGTTCCTAGACAGAAGGAGACATGGTTTTAAATGGCCCTGAAAACCACAAAAACAAATTACAGTGCAGTGACATGATTTGCCTTGTCTGCTTCATGTCTCCCATACCAGCTACTTTGGTCTCATGAAAATCAACACTCCCAGTGGATACAATCTGATTCAGGTCTTGTTCTGCCTCTTTAGTAATATTGTTGCAGGGGGAAAAGATGTTACAATTTGTTTAGTTATGAACTTCTTTTTCTTTTCCATTCCTCTACCCTCACCTGTGCTGACACAAAAATGTTCTTGCATATTCAGTGGGAGTAGCAGAGTTATGATTTGTCTTATGCCAGTGCTTCACAAATGCATGAATTCCCCAGAGGTGAAGTATCATTAACAGGCTCACAAGGAGATGAAAACTTAGCACTTCCCAGAAACAAAGCTTATCAATGTACACAGGATGACTTAAGAGGTGTGATAATGAATCCTCTGCTTTTGCATATTTACAGCATGTACACTATGCTTGCTTAGCTTTTGCTTATTTCCAGAACAGTAGGTTGTTTTAATATTTTTGGTGTTCTATTTAAGAGTGCAAAAAACCCACAGTGATTTTTTTCTATACAACTAAAACTAATCTACTTAAGTTAAATATTTATTTCAAAATTCCTAGAAATAGAATAGAAAGTTTCAATAGGAAAACATGATTACTGGGTGTGTTTCACAGTAACTCAGGCCTCTCTTATAGAGTGTTTGAAATAAAGTATTCTATTTTTGGCAAGTTTTCAGAGATGTTAAAAAAGGTACTAGCTATTTTGATAATTATGCACCAGAAGTTATCTATCTGTTGTGTTTGAGTACCTCCAATAATTCAGGATTTAACAAACAGATAATCCTGAAGTCAAACAATGAATATAATAGAGGCTGCTGAAATCAACATGTACTAATGGAAAACCATGAGTGAAATAATGTAAAATCAACTTTCAATTGCTAGTTCTTGAAATGAATTTTCATAATTCACTGAGTTTGCATATAAATGTGCGTCTATCCTTCCTACATATTCATTAAAACCCTTGAAATGATGCTGGAAATAAGTGAAAAGAATTTTCAGTATTTCCTTAGTAGTTTTAGTCAGGGGTTTAATTTGTAATTGCTATTTAGAGTAAATTTCAAAAAGGAAATTAGTAAAAGCAATTGATAAAATCAGAAAACCAGAAAAATCTATTATTTTCTAACTCCTAAGTTATGCTGTATATATTTTTCCTTTAAAATGGTACTGAGACAATCATTTGTGTTTTGTTAAATTTTATTATCAAGAGAATAAACCAGTCTTGATGTGAAAAAATCAACAAAGAGGTAACCCATCATCTCTCTTGACCATTCTTTTCTGTGGTTAACACAAACACTGTTAACTATGTAGTCCTGTCTTCTCAATTGTATTAGTCAAGATTGGTCTTTCTGTGTCCAGTAGTACTATTTTCCCTCGACAGAGTAAAAAGTCTTTTGTTAGCTTTTTGAAGCACCAAGTCACCCCTCAGTGTTCTAGATAAGCTTAGGAATATAGTTCTGTAAATCCTTCATTGGAAGTAATTTGCACCACTTAATGCAGTTGGTGCTATTTGAAACTTCCAGTGACCCATTTATCGGATTTTACTATCTCAAAATAAGTAGTACTGGATCTACAGCTAAAACTAAATTTACCTCTTTTTGCCCCCCATTTGTTTATTTCTGTCCTACTTCTATTTTTTCTTTTAATAAGTCATGAACACTTAGGAAAAAAATTAGCTAAGTCATATTAAACTAAATTATATACCCTAGGGACACAAATAATTTTTCTTAACTCCATTTGTATGCCTGTCAAGGCTGTTGTAGGTAGACTATGCTTTTCATTTTTTTTTGTTCCTTTATTCTGTTTCTGTCACATTGTATTTCTTACTTTTTTACTGTAAATGTTGATTTGCCCACATTCTGTAAGTGCAGTCGTTGTGGTATCAGTAAGTAATTTGTTTTGAGAGTCTTTTATTTTGACTTGTTTAGATTTGAGTAAGAGTGTATTAAAAATTTTCTCTGACCTTTTGTTTACTATAATTAGTTTAGATTGCAAACATTTATTCAGCTATGTGGTAAAATCTGTGCACGCTTCCAGTGAGGTAAGTTATTGGCAATGTTTGCTTATGAAGTCGGAACGAATAAATATTTTTTCTATTAAAAGTAAAATTCTTTTGGCCAAATCTTTGTAGTGATTGTTGAAGTGAATAGCTCCCTCCCTCTGGAAATCAACTTAAACTATCATTTTGTAAACTGATTTTAAAATAATCAACACCATCAACCACTGGCCTGTATTTTCTCATCTTGCAAATTAGATTCTTTGATCAAAAAGGAGAATTTAAATCCAATAAAAACTATAGTAATGAAATCAATATTTGATATCTTATTGTCCCATGCATTCAATATATACCAATCCATAATTTGGCATATATATTGAGTTCAGCATTTCCTTGTCTGGCTCTCTTGCTCCCATTTTTAATGCCTGGAAACCTTTTCTTTTTCAGTGTTTGCCACTAGAAATTATCTTTGATTTTATTGCTAAAACTGACATCTCATAAAAGATACATGCATTCTTAAGAGAGATTGGTCACCTTGTTTGTTTTGATGTCACAAAAATATTTATTTTTCTCACAATTTTAAGAAAAGTCCAACAGTTGACATAGAGTGACAAAAAGAAAAATATATATATCTAAAGGACCTACACTTACTAAAAGTAGAAAAGAATTGGACCCTGTGATAAAGTTCTGTACTCAAGAATTTCAGTTCAAAGTTTAGGTAGAATTTCTCAATGCCAAGAGGGTGAGACATTTGACAAAGACTGCGTATTTGTCTTAACAGAAGGGCATTCTAGGGAAAAGTCTTATTATTAAGTCACCATATAGGAACATATTATTATGAACCCTTGTGTATTGGGTTTTTGTGGTCAGCTTTTGGTAGCAGGGTACCTACAGGGGTGGCTTTTGTGAGAAGGTGCCAGAAGCTTCCCCCAGTAGAGCCAATACCATCCAGCGCCAGGAGGGACCCGCTGCTGGCCAAGGCCGAGCCCATCAGGAGCGATAGTAACTCCTCTGTGATAATGTATTTAAAAAAGAGAGAAAAAGTTGTTGTGCACATGACAATTGCAGCCAGAGAAGAGTGGAGTGAGAACATGTGAACAACTCTGCAGACACCAAGATCAGTGCAGAAGGAGGGGGAGGAGGTGCTCCAGGCACTGGAACTGAGGTTCCCCTGCAGCCTGTGGTGCAGACCATGGTGAGGCAGCTGGGCCCCTGCACCTCATGGAGATCAGTGGGTGTGCAAGGATCCGCCTGCAGCCTGTGGAGGATACCTACACTGGAGTGGGTGGATGCCCAAAGGAGGCTGACCTCATGGGAGGCCCATGATGGAGCAGGGTCCTGCTGAACCATGCATAGAGGAGCCCACACTGGAGCAGGTTTGCTGATAGGACTTGTGGCCCTGTGGGGAACTCACACTGGAGCAGCCTGTGCCTGAAGGACTGCACCCCATGGGAGAGACCCATGTTGCAGCAGTTTATGAAGAGGTGTTGCCTGTGGGATAGACTCACATTGGAGCAGTTCATGAAGGACTGTCTCCTGTGGGAGGCACCCCGTGGGTAGCAGGGGAAGGACTCCTCTTCCTGAGCAGCGGCAGAAACCACCTGTGATGAACTGACTGTAACCTGCATTCCTTGTCTCCCTGCGCTGCTTGGGGGCAGGAGGTAGAACTTGAGAAGGAGAGGGGGTGGGGGGAAGGTGCTTTTATTTTACTTCTATTATCCTGCTCTGATTTTGTTAGTAATAAATTCAACTAATATCCCAAATTAGAGTCTTTTTTGCCCATGATGGTAGCTGGTGAGTGATGTCTCCCAGCCCTTATCTCAACCCATGAACCCTTTGTTATGTTTTCTCTTCTCTGTCCATTTGCAGAGGGGAGTGATAGAGTGGCTTTGGAGGATATGTGGTGTCAAGCCAAGGTCAACACTCTACACCCTGATTTTTGGGCATTTTAAAAAGAAACAAAAAATACCTCAATAAAGGTAGAAGCTTGTATTTGGTTACAATCAGGTTGTTAAGTCGTACTTCTTTCTTAAGGGTCCAGTAAAGTTTCCATTGCTGAAAAGTCTCAGGTGTAGCTGCTTCATGATGTCACCACTAATCAGATGCTGATCTAACAGCTATTCAGTCTTCAGCTATTGTTTGTCATGGTGTTATCCTCCCCAGAACTGTTAAAAATACTATAGTTGAAGTGACATTCAAACAAGGAGCTGAGTGGATCTCATTTTATGATTTATTTTTTAGAGACAATTCCTACAAACTACTACTCTGTGTGTTCTGCAAACATAAAGCAAATTGTGTTGATATTACTGTCCAGAAGTGTGGAGGATATCTGCAGACATTGATGCCTACTGAAGTGGTTTTATTATGATATATCATACATTGAAAGCACAAAGTAGCTAAGGCAGTCCATCAGGGTAAGGGGCCAGCTGAATGACATAGAAAAGGTTAATGGAAAACAAATGGCTGTGTCTCTTTTTAAACTTGCAAATCCTGTGTCAGCTTATACACATAGAATGAGAAAGATTTGTATAAAAATCTATTGTGACACCAAATTACCTTGAGACTGTACCATTTATTCACTAGTACTGCATGCAGAGATTTCCAGCACAGGGAGCAGGTGGAAGATCTGATAGTGACAGGCAGTACTTTGCTAAATTGATGGAACAAGGAAGCCAACTGATCATGAACTTACAGCTTTTACACCTAGCCATATAGTAGAAACATCTATACCTACTGTGAAGCTCTCTGGAATTATAATACTGATTAGTAAGGAAGATTTTGAAACCTGTTAGTAAGAGAAACAGTGGGATACTGTATTAGACAGTCAGGCAAGGAATACAGAAACTGCAGAAGGTTGGACTATTCCAGTGCGTTGATTTAAACTAGAGATCCTATGGAAAATTGCGATGCCTCAGCAAAGTCAAATGGATAGTTGAGAAGAAAACTTGCAAGGATCCTCCTCGGTTATTGAATCTGGGACCTTGTTTTATAAAAAAATCCCATATTATAACATTCCCTTCATAAACTGAAATGAATGTTAAGTTTGAGAATGTTTGGGTTTTTTCTCACAACTACTAAACTTTTAGAAAAATTCGTGGTACAACCAGCCACAGTGAACCAGAAGAAAACCTAAAAATAGGTAACAATCTGTTTACTGATCCCACAAGACTTTGAGTAATAAGAATAAAATGTTTGATCTATAAGCAGAACGCAGATAAATTACTGTTGCTGCCAAATATGAAAATGTAGATTATTTCTTCGAGGGTCAAAAAATGGTAGTACTTCTATAATTGTCTACAGAAAGGATCAGGCACTACTGCAAAGCAAATGGTGAACTTAATTGGACTCTTCAATCTGAATTAAGAAAATACTGTGTTTTGCAATAAGATTACTCAACCTGAAGAAAATCAGAGCAGTGAAACTAAAGCAAAAGGAAATTGATGAATTCTGCACTGTACTGAGATAAATTTACTGATTTCTTTCAAGAATAATCCAATGAACGTTATTGCAAGTGCATCACTGTTTCTTACTGAACTCTGCAAAATATTTAAAGCAAATTTAGTTCTCATACACACGAACATACTTCAGGTGACACAGAGCTTAAGGCTGGATAGGAAATGTTCTTGTGATCACCAGATACTGGGCAATATGTTATTTCTCTTCACCTTCACATATCTGTACTTGTGAAAAATCTGCAGTGAAAGGCAGCCAAGAGCTGAACTCAGCAGAGCAGCAGCAGAGCGGCTTGAGGAAGTACCAGTAGATGATGTCAGAATATTTTAGCTTTGAGTGGTAGCCAGTATTTGAGGTCTTGGAGGTTATTTCATGCAGGAAGAAAAACTGGCAAGATACTCATGTATTTGGGTAATTGGGGAAAAACATATTATGTCATCCAAGACACACACAAAGACTGAGAAAATTTTAGGAACAAACAGGAAGTGTTGCTTCTGGTTTTATGGAGTCACATAAGAGTATTGTCAAAGTATAACTATACTAGAGCTAAAAGAGAGTAAATTAGATCAAATGTAACACTATGTAAACCAAGTAATATAGTATCTTTTCTGGCTTTGATATGACGTGTACCGCACAACATATACCTGCTTGCACACATGCAGTGAAATGTAGGTGTAATGAAATAATTTCGTATGCTAACAATCCAAGAAAAACCCACCAAGGTATTAGTCACTTATTGTTTCTCAGCCAAATGACTTTTGGTTATTGATTACTGCTAAGAAATCATAGAAAATAGGTTTAAGAACCCTATCTTGATAATCTAACCCGATATCAAAGAGGAGGCAAACATATTTGGCTGTTGTTTTCAGACCTTAATTTAACATAATCTTAAAATGTATTGACAACTAATGTTCTACAGTGTCTTTGGGTAATTTGTTTCAGGGCTTAATCACTCTTACTGTTAAAAAGGTTTTTTTCTCATGTAAGCAAAATTTCCCTTTCTGTAAAGTCTGTAAGTTCTTGTTCTAGCCTTAGTGGAACTGCAGAGGTATCTTTCCTCTTTGCAGTTTCCTTTTCATCTTTAAAGAGTATCATAACACCTCAAAACCCTCTCTAGATTAAATTATTTCTCAGTAACGTCCTACTGGGCATTAAGTTGTGCCTCGCAGTAGCTTCACTTTCTGTTCACTTCTCCATACTTTTCTGCTTACTAATTTCTGTCCTGTCTTGCCTAAGCAAAATTTCACAACCAGAGAATGACTGCAAATTCTTGATGCAAAAGAATGTATGCTACTTTGCATTTGTACAGCTTTTGGCTCATTCATGATCAGTCAAACAAAACCAAAAACCCCCACCTTTTACTTGAAAGTCGTATCCACCATGAAAATGCATGACAAATTCCTGCAAATTTTGTGATATTGTAATACAGATAATTTGAAATTAATCTTCGACAACAAATTACAAGTTCCCTATAAAACCTTCACGTCAGATAGGAGGAACACTATTTAAAACAAAACAAAAGTTATTAACAATACCTCCACTTTATAGCTGGAGAAGCTGGGTCTGAAAGGTGACTGCCTCTTATCTTCGTATTTTGTGTAATTATTAGTCAATTATTAATTAATTGGCATCAGAGAAGGAAAATAAGTTATTCAAGGAAGTCAACAATCTACGTGAATTTACCTTTTTTAGAGAAATTTCTTTGGATAATTTAAGGTTTGGGGCTTTTTCAGTTAAATTTTCATTGGAGTGGTAATTTATGGAAGTACATGTAACTGTTTATTATAGGTTTCTTTAAATTTTGGAGGGTTTTAATTAGTTCTAGGTGGGGCTTTTAAATTTTTATTTAGTATTTTCTTTGAATTAGCACAAGCTTATGTGGTGGTAAAAGGAAAGACAAACCTATGATACGGTTTTTCCTTATAGCCCAAGCAGGCAACAGTCTCTGAGAAAACCAAATCTCTCTCCTACATATTATAAGGCACAGAGCTGCCAACACTCCACAGGACCTCTCTCAGTGTATTTTGAAATATAACTTCAAATAAGAATTAGTTGCTTCATAAAATTCAAGAACATAATAACCACAGTAAGAAGTATTTCGTAATATATAAATAGAATTCACAGAAAATTATTTTTCTGTGTCAGAAAAAAATTGTAAATATATTGAATTTTCTGGAGAGTTTGTGTAAATTTGAGTTAGGCTGGTGCAGTTTTCAAAGCAAATGCAGAGTTTGTTAAAAAGAAAAATAAGTACTGACTTGTCTTATCTTGTTCAAATCAAACAAAAACCCAGATGAACCCTCATCTCCCAAACATCATGTAGGGCTTGAATCATGTGATTGGACTCAAGAAGAAATAAAATAAAGAGTCATCAGAGATCAAGATTTAAATTACCAAGTTTATTTTTGGGAAGATGTAGATTCTGACAGGGTTAACAATCTGTATATAGGTCTTTTTGTTAATAGGCATAAATTATTTGGGTAGTGCTTCCAGAGCTGCTTATATACCCAAAGTTTGATTCTCTATTACTTTACAGTTATTTGCACCTGTGAAATACACATATGCAGAGAATATTGGAAAGACTAACTGCTTTTATTTAGTCATGTGTAATTGTACTTAAAAATTGTATTTAAAACTATCATGGAAAAGAAAACCTTCAGGTTTCATTTTCTTGAGCAATTTGGAGTATGCTAGAGGTTGGAAGGAAAGTTTTCAAAGGAGCATCCTGGAAAAGAAGATTGTGGAAGATAAATTTCATGTAAAAAAAAATTTCATTTTTGTATTAATTTTAGTAAGCCATCCATGCTGTAATGAGCTGCTGTGTAGAGCAATTCTTTTGTGAGTTCCACTCTCTCAGAAATGAATGTAAGAAGAATAAAATGGAGAAAAATTTCCTTTTGAATTATAGAGAGTTAGGAACCTAGGGAAAGCATAGTATACTGGTGTGCCTTTTTTTTATATTTCCAGTTCTCTGAGACAAAAAAAGAAAATATGTCTATGTATATTTGGGTGTTAAATTAAGGATCATCTGTAATGAAAATATGCTGATTAACAGATTTTTAAATACATAAGACATCAGAGTTCATTTTGAACATGAGCAATGCTCCTCTAAATCTTTCCATGGTTGAGTTTATTTTAGCTATAGCAAAAGTGTAAGGAATACCACCAGTGCTTTCCAGTAGGCTGATAAGATTGTCTTGGACTTCCAATATTCAGCTCTGCCCTCCTCCCTGAATGAGTAACTCATCACCAAAAGACCCGTGAAGTTATGATTAACAGAAAAGGTTAATTCGCTAAGCTGAACTGAACGTTAAAATGAAGACAGCAGAAAGCTATGCAAATTTTCAAAATAATCACTTAAAAGGTGGAAAGTGCTGTTCATTTCTGACATTATTAATGTAAACCCATTCCTCCTTTTCTGCTCCTAAATGGCAAATCACCTTTGAAATTAGGAGAAGCCTTTTTAATGAACAAGAAATGAGGAAGTAAAAGATAAGTGTCTCAGAAAAGGCATTCACATGGTATTTAAATGGTTATAAAAATGCAATTTAGAGTATTTCTTGTATTTACAGAAGGGGTCAGTCTCTTTCATTGAAACCATAGTTCACACAAAACAGTGGTCTCTGTTTCTTTCTCAGAGGTTGAACAGTTTTGGGTTTTTTTTTAAATACTGTGCTTGCTTAATACCTTTTAAACCAACAAAAAAATCCTGTATAAGTTACATACTAAAACTTACACATGCATAATAGAGGCAAAATTTTGGTATTTATATATCAAACTAACCTCGTGGACACATATAGCTTCCAGATACCTATATTTTTCTGTTAAATTTCTCCAGGCATAAAAGATCATTCCACCTAATGTTACTATCTAAAATGTAGCTTGAGCGAGTGGTATGTGTTTCTGTTATATTTTACTGAGAGGAAAAGGCATCTGTGTAGGAGGATTCATTGTATCTATCTTAGAAGTGGATGAATCTCCCCCTTGAGTTAAATATTTCTCTTCCTAAAACATACACTTTAGAAGACTGATCTTAAGTATTGTGAATCCCCTATCTGATGTTCTTTCAGTGAGATATAGAATGCCTTTTTTTTGACATATGAAAAAAATCCAAGGATAGAAACTTCAGGATTTGTTTCAATGTGTGAAAGTCAAAATGTTTTCATATGTCAGGTCAGAACCTCTTTTTTCAGTTTGTGTTCTTTGTTTCAAATACAGCTGGTAGGTATAATTTTTCCTCATTCTCAAGGGTGGTTGCTTCAAATATGTATAAAAAATACCTTTAAGAGTGAATCGTTACAAGGAATTTGAGTGATGATTGTCATTTTTATCATAAAATAGGGTTACAGGACAAAGAAAAGGAGAGTATAAAAAGGAGAGTATATATTTTCTCTGTCCACTGCATAATAACTCAATGGGTTTACCACTCATTCATGAATGTATGGGATTTGAATCTTCCAAGAATTGCTCACATGTTTTACATGACACAAACTGAGAAAGGAATGCTGGTGGAGGGACCACAACTGCAGACAACATCCTAAATATTCAGTACAAGGTTTGTGTTGTCCATTTTCCATTAAATATGGAATCATTTTAATGGACTGATTATGCAGCCTAAAAACCAGAACATAAGGTGGCACCTGGAGGAAATTTTAAGACTGAAGTCTAGAAAGTAATCCTAAGAAAACCATATACATGAGGTTTGCCCTTCCAGAAGGCCTTGGGAATATTAGCCTCATTGTCTGCATTGATGTGTCTATAATAATATACAGTTCCAGCCTTAGAAGAAAAGAAAACACCACACTGCTATCAAAACCATTTCATACCATGCAGCAACAATTGTGTTTCAATCATCTTTCATCATCTGAACACCCGTTTTCTAGGTTTAGGAGTAAATGACTGCACTTGCATCATACATAGCACAGAAAGTACTTGCTGAAGAACTTGCCCAATTTCAGCAGTTAAGAAAAAACAACCTCATTCTGAGGCTGCAAAAGCATTAGGATTGGGTTTTTTATGCAATATTTAAAGATGTGTTAACTTGCTGTTTCTACCACTTCAGTTCTTAGAAATATTTACATAATGGTCAGTGTATAGTGTGGTAATCATAAAATTTATGCCATGTATTGACAAAAGGTATAACTGACATTCTGTAGTATTAATTTATATATTTATATACTATAAGGTACTAAATACTGCCATTTAGGAAATGTTTAAGTTGACTTATTGATTCTGTTTTTATCTTTGATAAATGATTGCATTTTAAGATTATTACCCACTGCAATATCTACCAAAAATAAAAAATTAATATGAATCAAGGAAGAATTACTGCTTTTTGTATTTTTTTTGCTATTACCATGCATCATCTTTAGCATTCTGATACAGAAACTCAGGCACTAACTATTTTGCTATGGCTATTGTTTTTTTTGCACAATAGTTTTGAATTGTCCAGGTTTGTTCCACAATTGTTTTCTACATCTGATTTTACTTTCCGTTGATCAATTTGTTCCCAAGCCACAGAAATAATTAATATCCTGTGGTGGCATCCTGTATTTTTAGCTTTTTCTCTTACCATTGCAACTGAAATTCTACCCCGTGTGTTCCTTAATTTACAACTGCACTGGTGTCTTCTCATGTCGTCCTACTTAATCCCTCCTATGGTGCCCTAACTACTTAGCAGGGATAGGCTGGGACTTTATCAGTCATTCAGCTAACTAAACAGAGAAAAAAGATATTAAACCTCTCATGCATCTGTTCTGTTTTACAAAACTTTGCCCCTTTGAGAACTCTTTCTTCTTTCTAATTCAGTTCAAATTGCCCTGTAGTTTCAAAAGGGGTTAGGTGAGCCAAATAATGTAACACACGGTGTTAATCTCATTAGGAAACTGAACTAAAACCATGTCTACTGCTGAAGAGTTTTAAAAATGTTTAAGATTTTGTCATATGCAGTGACAAACACAGGAAATCCATACATGTAATTAGGACAGGGTTTTATTTTCTTTGCACCTAAGCAAATTTGAATTCAAAATATTGCCAATCCTGATAATGTCTGTTTAAAAAGGACATCTTCTGACACATGATAAATGGTTGTATTTTCGTAAAAATTTATTTGGATTATCACAGAAGCTGCAGTTATTTCAATCTTCTGTAGGAGTCCTGTGTAGCTTTGTATGATTTGGCTGCTTTTTATGATGTTTAATAATGAATTACCTTTTCTTTGTTTACTTTGTCTCTCAGTGAAAAAAGCAATTGAACTGAAATCAAGAGGAGTCAAGATGTTGCCCAGCAAAGACAGCAACCACAAAAATTCTGTCTGTAAGTTATTTATACAATTATTTTTAGTGACTGCATATATCTTCTGGAGTCCTTTTAGATGTACAAATCAAAGAGGGAGATGTTGGGAAGCTATGGTCCTAAAATGGTTATTATGTTTTCAATTGTCTTTTTATTAGAACTCCACTGGTAATACTCAGGGTGTAAAAAGCAGAATATGGTGGTGTATGTAGAAAAAACCCTGCATTATATATAGCACAATATTTTTATATATTAGGATATTTAGAATTCAGAGATGCAAGACAAGTTAGGAAATCCAAGCAGAACAGCGTCATGTACACTTTAGCAATTCAGTACTGGGTACAGTGAAGGTATCTTATCATTTTTGGTATCTGTTTATACTTTCTGATCTTTCTTTGCCCCCCTTCACTTAGTATCACAGCTCTAATTTTTCCTCTCCTTGCCAAACTATGTCCTGGTGACCGCCTTTTTCCAGTCTTGCACAGAAGGGGTTAAGAATTGCTGTAATTTCCAACTTCTGAAGAAGATGGAGATCACAACATCACCTTCTCATCATTGCATGCCTAGTGCACTCTAGAATGACATCTCTTCCGTCCCTCTACACCTTTTTTCCCATGTATAGTGTAAGGCTAAAATCAACATCCTGTCTATGGGACTATGAGCTTGTTAGTTTTTCTGGGTATCATTTTCCCTGAACTGGCAATCTGAGTAGTTTCCTAAGAGTTCTTTCTCTATTAATCAGGCCAGTCTTGAAACAAGAAAAAGAGGATATTTTTAAATTTTGAAAACTGAGAGTCCCTTAGCTCCACCCCCTCAAAAAAAAAAAAAAAAAAAAAA